>JADLZL010008080.1:0-294649 GCA_015844335.1 Chrysopogon serrulatus
TCTTGCTCTAGTGTATTTATAAATTTTTAATTAGGCTATTCACCTCCCCTCTAGCCATTTAGGACCTTTGACGCGACTCTTTGCCTTCTATCGTGGTGAAACCGAAAAAGACACGTACAAAGGCCGGCACTACGTGCTTGCTTCTTATTGGGCCGGCATTACGTACAAGCGGAAAGACACGTACAAAAACAAAGACGTTGGTATATAGGACCTGGGGGTTTGTATACATGGGCTTGGGCCCCTCTCTAGCTTGGGCCCTCGGCCGTCGCACACCCTACCCCTCCCCTAGGGCCGGCACTGACTGCTGCAATTGGGCACATCGATAAGCAAGTGTATATGCAAGGAAGGTGGTGAAGACGGTGTTGATCGAACTCAAGGCCACTATCAAACCAATTCAAGCTAGGTGAGGGCATGAGCACTTGGTGATCGAGCTGTCAAGGATGAGCGGGGCACGTGTCGACAACATAGAGAAGGTATAATGGCAAGTGAGTTTGGTGGTTTGGGCCTTAAAACTGTGGTGAAAGGTTCGTTGTGTTTGGGCCTTAAAACTTAGGGGAGGATCTCAGGGTAGCACATGGCATCATTAAAGAGTTTGTGATGAGGTGAAGTGTCTTTATGAAGGCCTTGTTAGTGTTTGACTACTGATAGCCTGCCATGAGGGTACCCAGGACAGTTGTTTAGGCTTTGTCGAGTGCTTGAACTCGACAGTTAATGCAAGAGACAGTTGATTTATCTTGGTTCAGGGCTCTCGAATCGAGTAATAGCCCTAATCCAGTCGGTGTTAGCTTTTGTGTTGTATTGTATTGTTCGTTGTTCTCTATTACCAGGGGTGACCATGGACTCTCTTTATATGGGAGAGAAGGCCATGGTACGGTTACAGTCCTAGCTAGTCATATCCAAAGATAGTGTTCTGATTCTATTACAGAAGGTACTTTCTATTAGGAGTTTAGCTAGGTTGGCCTATTCTACTCGGAATCAGTCTACTCTAGCCTGGTTTCTTTCTTGTCCAGCTCGTGGGCTAGGCCATAGCCCACTGCCGGTAAACAATGCTGATGAGGAATCCTATGGGTCCTGACAGGGCTCGTGGCCTTACAATGCTCAGAATCCAGTTTGGACGATAATGCCCTTTTGGTTAAATGGCTCAAGATAAATTCCCTGTGATGGTCTTAGAATGTGTAATAGCCCTATAAATAAGGATAGTGGCTGCCCAAGACAGCCATCTCTCCTATCTTTGTTCATTTTCTTAAGCTAGCCAAGTTGCTCTTGCCTAGAGAAGAATGGAAGTAGAGAGAGTGAGCACCTAGTTTTCCACTTAGAGGGTGAATGAATGGAGGAGGCTAGATCTGATCTTGTAAGGCTAGATATGATCTTGTAAAGATGATTTCATAGTTATTCAATCAAGTTGTCCTGTAAATTCTCTGAGTTCATCATTTCCCCTCGCTGGTTTTTCCTTTTTGATAATTTTTATGGTCATTTATGGCAATTTCTTGTTCTAAAGGTTTGGGTTCTTTTTGGTTGATCTTCAGATGCTATGACACCTTGGAATATTAGGTTTGGATATTGTCATTAGTGCATATCCATGTTTAATTATGTACATGTAGCAAACATGGCAGTACGTGTGATGTGTTTGCAAGTGTCGTGTGATATGTCTAGATAGGCGTGTTTATGTGTGTGCATGTCAGTAGTTTGCATATGTTAGGAATTTGATTATTTGCATCGACTTAAAGTAGTTAGTTGTGTTAGTAGATACCAATATACACGAGATGTGTTGTTTTGTCAAGTCAAGTCAAGAGAAACCCGCTATGTGGAATTACAGGTTGTACAACATGCCAATAGATTGTTATGTTTGTTAAGTCATTTTTATGTCACTATGAACCCTAAAACGGACGATCTGGAGCGCTTAGTTGTTAAGTGATTTTTATGTCACTATGAACTCTAGAACGGACGACCTGGGGCGCTTATGGATGGCCTCCACGCTGCATGAGGCAGCGACAGTTGATCGGCTGCAACCGCAAAATCTATACACATTGGATGCAATGACCGCAACATAAGAACCTTTAAGTAATTAGTATTTTCTCTTTCCATCTAAGCGCATTTACAGGAGTCTTCGCATTGTATGTGCCCTTATTAACCGGCGAGGAGGCCCTTAGTCACCGGCAATGAGGCTCTGGTGTAGTGACTTTCATGCTGCTTGCGTGCACGTTACGAGATGTGGCGTGAGTCTCTGCTGAGTGATTTGGTTGGCTGCATATTTTATGCATGTACTTGACTCTATATCTGTACCTAATAATAAACAGTATGCTTAGCGCTCGGATGTCCGGACGCTTGCCTCCGTCCGGATGCACGAGCCTGACCTGCTTAATGCGCATGCAGCTGTCACCAGCCCTGTCCGCTACACGCACCCGTATGCTCCTACTGATGCGCGCTTATACATTTGCCGTGTCTACTGCATCTGCACCTGCTGCACTGCTCATAATTTTTTTAGAAAGAAGCGGCCAGTCATACCTAGTGGACTAGCTACAAGAACAACACTTTCTAGCACGTAGCATGCATCTGCAGCATGCGCCTACATGTTCCAGCTAGCACCTCCTAATACACGCGGCCACATGCTCCTACTATATGCATCCACATGTGTCTGCTGCTGCACGCCTACCAATACACACCATGTGCTGTGCATGCATGACATGCTGTTGAGCATACTGTACAAGCCTGTGTCTACTACTGCGGTGCGCTTACCAATACATACCATGTGCTACGCATCAGCACATGTATGACATGCTGCTAGGCATACATACAGACCGCTTTTGATTGCACTCGGTTCCCGTACTCGCTAATAGAAACACTTTCTCGCAACATCCAACATAGATGAAACATTTAGAAACATAAGATTGCAACATATGTGTATAGCCAATGCAACATTTACAACATTCAGATAAAAAATTTGTAACATATATACAGAAACAACTGAAACATTTAAAAAAACAAACTGTTGCAACATTTGAGTGAAATATATACAATATCTAGATCAATAACGATTGCAACATACATCTGAAACACTTGCAACATAGATAACATGTGAAACATACTCTGATCTACTTTTTCAACATTAAGATTGATCAATTGAAACATCAACCAAAAACTTCTGAAACAATTGAAACATACAAATGCAACATAGAGTAGAAAATGGCTAGGGCTGGTCAATTCTAGCCTCCAAGGTCAGAGTCAGCGGCAAGCGGCAGCGCATGAGGACCACCAACACTAGCAGTAGTGGCACACACAAGCACAACTGCCACCAGGGCCACCAGTACCGAGATTAGCTCACCTAGGCGTGCGGACTAAGCACCACCAACACCAATGCGCCATGGGAGGGATCAGGAGGCGTGTGCAATAGGAGAGGGCAAGATGCGCACGACGGGGGCAAACGAGCTGCGCCAGATGCGACGCACAGCAGCAGCAAGGTAGAGCTGTGGCAGAACCTTCTAAATTATATGGCCCACAAGCACTTGACATTGTCCCTAAGACCTCTGTCAGCCATACTTGTGTACCACATAACTCAGAATGTTCTGTCGGGTGATCTTGGGACCTAACCAATAGCACATTTCCAAAGTATAAAGTTTATCTTTAAAATGGTGCCAAGGGCTAGTAACTTTTATTTAGAAAATTAATTATGGTTAGCTCCTCAAAATTGAAAATGATATTCAAAATCCCAGACTTAGCCACTTGGGCTAGAGTTTAGGATTTAAATTCCACTTCAAATTTGATTCTTTCTTTTGCCCCTGTTTGGCTTATAAAAACATGATTAAGATGTTAAACATAGTTAGCCAAACACTTAATCACTCTAAGGTTGCTTTTAGGTTAATCACTTTTATAAACTTGATAAAACATGTAAGTGAAATTTAATTGCTTTGCCACACTATTCTAATTGGCATGCATAGCAAGCTACATGAGTGAGCATCAATCATAATCAACATCTCAAAACACGCTTAACATACCAGACAAAACATCACTTGTGCAAGGATCATTAACACCATGACATGCTCTAATGCACTTGATGCTTGGTGATTAATGAATTAATAAACATGATGCTTAATGCATAAAATGATGACATGGTGGGTTTATGGTGGGTTTAGGTTAACGTAACACCGGGGTGTTACATTATATCCCCTTAAAAGAAATCTCGTCCCGAGATTTAAGGCTTTGGGTTAAGTAATGGAAAAGGAAATGCATCAAGCATATTGACTTGTAAGAAGTTCATAAAGTAGCAAGGTTTAGGTTGGAGAATTCCAACTAAAACCAAGAGATAGCTATTGGTGGTGAGAGTGTCAACAGAAATTACGTATATACAGATCAAAGAAAGGAAATATAACAATGACGGAGTTTGAGTAATGGAAAAGAAAATGTGTCAAGCACATTAAGTTTCAAGAAGTTTACAAGGCAAGAAAGTTATCTTCAAGGTTATAACCAAGATTAAGATATCATTGCAAAGTGAAAGCTTAGTGAATGTAGAATACACAAGAAACAAGTTTAGCGTATACAAGGAGTTGGGATTTCAAAAATAATCCCAAGAGAGTATCTTAATGGTGGAATGTGACGGAGGATGATCACCGATCTCGATACAAACGAGCGCCCAAAGAAGTAACTCATGTGGCTGCAGCACACAGGAGACCCTGTGTTTCGACGCTGCATCTGGATCGTGGATCATGGCACCACCATAAACATAATTTTTGTAATCCCACATGACACATGTTGAAATGACGAAGTCAAACAATCGGCGTGTGTCGAGATTAGAAAGACCAAGGTAAGGCACACGCATAAGTGAAGAAATCAAAAATGGAGGTATTTGCTAAGCAAAAGTTCCTTAGCAAGTTGAGATATAGGACGAGATTAGTGAGATCTTAATAGCTATGCGAACAATAGCTATTGTTGGATTAATAAAAGACATGTTACCTTTATTTTATATGATAGGTATGATGCATGCTCGTCCTATACCTCTTCACGACGTTAGTTAGCATACCACTCACAACTCACTATAGGGCAATATCTTATATACTAGTCTTGAGAATAAGACGGAATACAGAAAGACTCTTGGCAGGGCACTATAGATGAAGTTGACTCTTCAGTGGATTTCTTCGAGAAGACTCGAAGATTCTTCAGTATTGGTGAGAATTATCCGAAAAGGCTTCTCGATAGTTTGCAGCAACTTTGGGAAGAACGTAAGACAAGTTTTAATATTGTTTTGTCAAAAACTTTTAATTGTAAATTCATTTTGAAGTTTTCGCAAAGTACTACTACAAGTATCTTTGTAAGAATCACTCTGATACTATTTTGTGGCAGAACCCTCTAAATTATATGGCCCACAAGCACTTGACATTGTCCCTAAGACCTCTGTCAGCCATACTTGTGTACCACATAACTCAGAATGTTCTGTCGGGTGATCTTGGGACCTAACCAATAGCACATTTCTAAAGTATAAAGTTTATACTTTAAAATGGTGCCAAGGGCTAGTAACTTTTATTTAGAAAATTAATTATGGTTAGCTCCTCAAAATTGAAAATGATATTCAAAATCCTAGACTTAGCCACTTGGGCTAGAGTTTAGGATTTAAATTCCACTTCAAATTTAATTCTTTCTTTTTCCCTGTTTGGCTTATAAAAACATGATTAAGATGTTAAATATAGTTAGCCAAACACTTAATCACTCCAAGGTTGCTTTTAGGTTAATCACTTTTATAAACTTGATAAAGCATGTAAGTGAAATTTAATTGCTTTGCCACACTATTCTAATTGGCATGCATAGCAAGCTACACGAGTGAGGTATGGATCGTACAAGGGAGCTTACCGCCATTAGCATGCGACTAGTACTATCCAATAACCTCATGATCCCAGGGCCAAACAACGGACGGTCCTTAACCGAAATAAGTGGACGACACTACACCAGGGCACTAGCCCATCCTGGTGCAAGTCACTCCACCGACGTCTCGATTTACTCATCATCATATTCTCGTTGTATATCCTTGACCCCGTCGGAACAAGAATAAACAACAAGCAACATCAGGTTTTCATAACTTCCCTTCAGAGGGTATTGTTATCACACCTTTGAAAACAGTTTATCAAAACCCTACACTAGTAGCAAGGCTAAGCGTATACTAAGCATTTCAAAATCAAAACAGGTATCCAGGGTAATATATCAAGGTACGGTAAATGCATCAAAGTAGGATATCACACAACTCCTAACACCTAATGCATCATATTAGGAACATAAAATATAAAGGAATTTTGAAATTCAAGGCATGGTTTGAATGCATCTGGGGCTTGTCTGCGTTGCAGAGAAGATTAGTTGTTAGTCTTGACATCAACATCTTCGTGGATTCACCTTGTCAGGGTTGGATCACCGCGAGTCTTCTTTGAAACTCGTCCATCGCGATCCTTCGCTCTCACGTGAACTATGCGTACATGAAATGATATATACTACGTATGATGAAATGCATGACATGATGCACGATGCAGGGCAACATGGATAAAACAACTTAATTCTTCATTAACTTGAGTACAACTTTCCTTCACGGTAAAGTTGTAGCAAGGGATCATAAATTAGCAACTACGACGACATCCAATAAAGCTACGCAATCACATAATTGAATTGCCGAAGGTCATTAGGATTAATGACCTAGGGTCATCACTCAATCCCAAAGTCAATCAACTCTATAAGGATTAAGGTTAATTACTAATTTATTAATCATTTTTACAGTTGTTGAATGCCGCTAATTAAACTTACTAATTAATTAACTACTTAATTAATTAACTACTAAAACACATGTGATGATAACTATTACTAATACTACACAACCAAGCCATGGATCATTAGGGTGATAATGATTCATGGTCTTCAAACAACATCAAAAGCAACCAAACCTAAATGAATTCTATCTTTGCTACTTAAGTCTTTTAATTATTTATTAATCATATGAGCAACACTATATACATGCTATACATGATCATGCCTTGGACCAGGGGGTTTACTGATCCAGGGTCTTCAAACAATACCACAAATCACCCAACATTTTAATTAAAAAACTAATTAACTAAAGGTTATTTTATTAATCATATTTGTGGCCATTAAACAAGGTGAAAGATAGTTATAAAAATAAACTTCTTTAAAATAGCACCAAAATTTTAGTGGAGGTCACTTTTCATGTGCAAAGCTTAATCCTAAATTTTTATAATTTTTGGATCAACATTTTATTCTAAAAAAAACAAACACTATGCATTTATTAATTAAAACATGCAATTATTGATCATGACAAAAGTGATTAATATGCTGCAAACATATTTTTCTATAAAACTACACACCACAAGCATTACACACATATTTTTATTATATTTTTAATTGCCCAAATTATTTAATTACAAAATTGTAAAATTCAGGAAATGAAATTCATTTTAGAAAAAGAGAAAACATTTTCTTTTCCTCACTGGGCTGCGTCAAGGCCCAATTGGCCCGGCAGCGGCCTGGCCCGTTTTCTCCTCTCCTCCCTCCCTTTTGCACTGCAATAGGCCACGCCCACTTGGCTCGATGCGGCCGGCCCGGCTTCTCCTCTTCTCCCTCCCCCTCTCTCTTTCAGCCCTTGCCCGGAAGCGGGCGGCCGCCGGAACTCGGCCGGGGTTGGCCGGCGACGGCATGATGGCGGTGGCCGGCGGTGGCGCGAATGGCAGAATGGGATCCGGTGCCCGGCAAATCCATTGGTGCACCGGGCTCGTGAGGGCGGTGGCCTTGGCGAGACGGGACTTCGGCGGCGGAACCAGACGCCGCACCGCACCGGCAAGCGGCACATTCCGCTCGTCGGTGGCGGTAGGGTGCTTGGGGACAAGCCGACGAGCATCGCCGTCTCAAAGAGGAGTTGAGGCACCGGTTAATTTGGCCGGAGGTGCCCGGAAATGGTGCGCGGTGGCGGCCTAGGCGGCGCTTCGGCGGCCGGACTGGGGGAAGACGAGGCCGCCACGGCCAATCCCGTGGCCTCGGTTTGTGATTGGTGGCTCGGGCGGTGCGCTAAGGGATGGCGGAGGCGTTGACAACGTGGGCAGGGGCTCTGATGGAGGAGGCAGCCGCGAATTATGCAGAGGAAGAAGAAGCGGCCGTGGCGAGCTCTCGAGAGGAAAGGAGGGTGACGACGGCCGATGCTTCACTTTTATAGAGAAAGGACGGGGCGGTGAAGTGGTGGGGGCTTCACGACCCCGCCAGGGTGGTTGGTTGGCGCTCGGCCTCGGCGAAAGCGCGAGAACGCCACGGCGGCGCCGGCAACAGTGCACGGCATGGGCAGAGACAAGGTGGCGCCCCCCTCCCCCCTCCGGGTTACTGTAGCAAAGGATTCCCTTTTTTTCTTCTTTTTCAAAAATTACTCCAAAATTCATGTAACAACTTGAAAAATTTCCAAAATATAAGTTGTGCCAAATAATGAGCTCTACAACTTTTATTAAACAAGTTTTGTTAAATTTCAAATATTTTTGAAACTGCAATTTGAATTTGAAAAAGGGTTTAAATTCCAACCTTTGGGATTTCAAAATTACTTTCAAATTTTGAATAAAAGATGAAAATATCCAAAAATAAAAGTTGTTTCATTTTTCAAGATCTACAACTTTCATTTAGAAAGTTTTTCATGAAACTAAATAATTTTTGAATTGGAGTTTAAAATTCAAAAGGGAAAAATTCCCAATTTAAAGAACTTTTGAAATTACTTAAAATTTTATTCAAAAACTTGAAAAACTTTATTTACCAAACTTGTAGAGCTCAAAGAGATGCACAAACTGTATTTTTAGAGTTTTCCCAAATTTTGAATATTTTGAGATGAAATTGAGAAAAGGGATAAAAGGCTTTTGAATTTCAGCTTTTGAAAAGGATTTTTAAATTGAATCTTTGGGCAATTAATTAATGATGTTGTGATACTTTTCAAACCCAACCAATGGCATATTTTCAAAGTACAAAGTTCATACTTTAAAATGGTGCCAAAGTTTGGCAACTTTTATTTAGAAAATCATTTATGGTTAGCTCCCAGAAATTGAAAATGAAATTGAACTCCAACATTTAACCATTTCTAGCTAGGGTTGGAATTTGAATTCCAAAATCAACTAACTAATAGCACATTTCCAAAGTATAAAGTTTATACTTTAAAATGGTGCCAAGGGCTAGTAATTTTTATTTAGAAAATTAATTATGGTTAGCTCCTCAAAATTGAAAATGATATTCAAAATCCCGGACTTAGCCACTTGGGCTGGAGTTCAGGATTTAAATTCTACTTCAAATTTGATTCTTTCTTTTACCCTGTTTGGCTTATAAAAACATGATTAAGATGTTAAACATAGTTAGCCAAACACTTAATCACTCCAAGGTTGATTTTAGGTTAATCACTTTTATAAACTTGATAAAGCATGTAAGTGAAATTTAATTGCTTTGCCACACTATTCTAATTGGCATGCATAGCAAGCTACAGTGAGCATCAATCATAATCAACATCTCAAAACACGCTTAACATACCAGACAAAACATCACTTGTGCAAGGATCATTAACACCATGACATGCTCTAATGCACTTGATGCTTGGTGATTAATGAATTAATAAACATGATGCTTAATGCATAAAATGATGACATTATGGGTTTATGGTGGGTTTAGGTTAACGTAACACCAGGGGTGTTACAAGAGCACGCATACCGTAGCAGCAGCAAGGCAGAGCAGTGTCGTGCACCACCTCCACTAGAGCCACCGGTACCGAGCTTGGCTCGATTGGGCGGGCGGCATGATGGGCGCAGCAAGCACCACCGGCACCAGTACGCGACAAGAGGGAGAGGGCAGCGCGTGCAACAGAAGGGGCGAGAGGCACGCACACTGGGCGAGCGAGCGGAGCTAGACACAGCAGAAGCGAGGCAGAGCGGCGTCCACAGCAGCAAGAGGAACAGCCGAGACGTTGCAGCAAGGAGGAGGTAGATGAAGGGATAAGGATGAGTGCCTTTTGTTTTTAATATCTTGTGGACAAAATTGGGTGGTGGGGGTTAAAAAGCAGTGGCACTGAGACCGAGTAGCAGCTTGCCACGTCCGGAAACGACGGACGTTCGAGTCCAATCATTACCGAATAATAAAAGGAAAAAATTTCTCTTCACCTATTTTTGGTCCGGTCATTCCCTAACTAACTTCTATTTTATATATGACATATATACAAGGCTTTTTAGATTAGAACTTCAAATCTAAATAGATTCTAATTCCAAATAGCTGAATATAGGAATAGGACTCCTCACATAAATAAATTTTTATTTTGTGAATAACCTAAATAGGAATTCCAATCTGAATCTAACTCTTCACTTATAAATGGATTATGTTAGTTATTTGGCGTTGCCCAAATAATATTAGAAAATTTACTTTATCAAAGCCATCATCAATCAGATATGGATAAGACTTGCATGTGGCGCATGCATCACTGGCCTTGCAACGGGACTGTTTTGAGGACGCAACCGATAGCACGTCAAGCTGACGCACCAATCGGAGGCGGGTTCCGAGTACTCGACACATACAACAGCTGCTCCACCAGACAAGCCGACTGCTCCACTTAAGTGCCGACTGCTCTGCCCGGCTGCCGGCTGCTCTTCTCGACAAGCCGACTCTTCACTCGGCACTATTCTATAAAGTCAATTTCAACGGAGTTTCATGGGAGGTTTCATACATATTTAATGTAGTGTCGTATCAGCTTTTTCATGAAACTGGGAGGAGAGAAGGGAATCGTTTCACGGCCACGAAACGAGTCGGGCAACGTTTCCAAAGCTCGTGAAACCGGATGAAACCAGCGTTGAGGCCGCTCGGGCGTTTCATCCGACACGGCGAGGACGCTATGCGAGAGAAGGACGCCTCGGCGCGGCACCCACGGGAGGGGCTCCTCCGCTGCCGCGAAACGCCGCCCGGGCGAGGCCGTCCCGCCGATGTGGGCGAAGCTCCGCCCCGTGCGAGCCCGCGCCCCGCGCGCCACGCCGCCCGCGAACGCCGGCCGCCCTTCGAGCCGTCGCGCCGCCGCGCAACGCCGCCGGCCACCAAGCTCGGCTCCGCCGCGCGCGAGCCCACGCGCCCGCGCGAAGCTCCACTGCGCCCCGCGAACGCCGGCCGCCTGTGCTCGAGCTATGCCGCGCCGCGCCCTACAACGCCCGCCGCCCACGCGCGGCGCACTCCGCTGCGCCCGCCGCGCCAAGACCGTCCGCACACCGCGCCATGGCTGGTCTTGGCAAGCGCACGCCAACCGCGCGATCTGCCCACCGCGGGGCGCCATGGCTCCGCCGCGCTCTGGATGCTCGACGTGTCCAAGGAAGAGGCGGATGTGGGGAAAAGATTGGGATAGGTGGGACCCATGAAACGTAAAATAGCTTATGAAACAGTGCAATAAAGTCTTATTTCATACAAAAGTTTCATGTGTTGGAAACCGGGAGGTGAAACATCCCATTAAGACTGGCATAATCTTACTAGAACTCCTAAATTGTAAATCGACTAGGACTCTGAACTATATAAATCGACTAAGGCTCTTGCCTCTTGTAATCCTATTAGGACTCCTAAATTGTAAATCAGCGACCCATACATCTAGAGAAAACTAGATAGCAGACGAGATAAGCTCTTGGATACGACATCAACCAATCTCATATAAACACACAACGCAAAGGCAAACGCCTAACTATACCAGGGTACTACCTTACGAACGGCCTGAACCAGTATAAATCATTGTTGTCTTTGTGTTTACAACCGAGTTTTGCATATGCCGAAGCTCACCAATCAACGTGGCGGGTAGCCCTGTGACGTGTTACTGGTTGTAAAACACCGACACCCATAGCAACGCACGGGCACTTTTCCTAGTATGAATAGAAAACGATGAGAGTTGTGTCGCTTACGTCAAACAACCTATTAGCTTATCATTTCTGTATGTGTGCGCTAGCTTCTGTATGTTTGAGCATGTGTTCATCCATCAGAGGGTGTGTTTGTGATAAGCACTTGTTGAGGGAGGGAGAGATTACAAACAAGATTTAGTGGGAGAGATTTTAAACAGGGAACTCATCCAACCACTGGTTGTTAATAGATTTCCCACCAGCACCAAGAATCAACGTTTCTCAAAAATTAAGAAAATCGCTTGTTGTAAGAGAGCTTTTTAGTTCTAGCCAAGCTTTATATTTTGGAGTTGAAACTTTGTAGATATCTTCATATCCTCATCGAGAAGGTGTGAGCAAAAATTGAACTCAATTAGACTTTGTTGTAAGAGATCGAATTTTTTAGATCTGATTGTTAAGCTTTGATATTTAGAGTTGAAACTTTGCATATATTTTCACGTCCTCATTGACAAGGTGTGAGCAAAAATTGAACTCTAGATTTCGGTTGATCGAGTTTTTGTCTTTTTTTCCCTCTCTTTGGTTTAAGCTACTGAAAACCACGAAACAAGTTGGCATATACACCTAGGCCTATTCAGGATCAAAAATAGGTTTGGCTGGGTTGGCATGTTGGCTTGGCCGTATTTCAATATAGGCCTAGCTGGTTTCCCAATATTCATATCTTTCCAAGACCTACGGTGTTTCTAAACCATCTCTGAGAAACTCTAAAGGTCATTTTATCACTTGTTGGCATGTGTGATCTAGATTAATAGTAGAGAAGCGCTTCAGGTTGATTTTTGGATATAAGCCAATCTTTGAAAGTTTTTTTATTGGCTCCCATTCAAACCCCCGTTGTTGTATGGGTCCTTCAAATATTAAATATTAAAATAAGCAAATTTCTTTCATTCATCCCTTACTCTCTTGAACTTTTGTCCGTCCCTCACCCCACAGTGCCGCCTCCTCTAGCTATGTCACTCTCTCTATTTATATATCTGTTCGTCCACCACTTCCACACAGCACCACTCTCACATAGCCACACCTGTTTTAGGTCACTCAATCTGTCATCACTAACTCTCATCATTTTTGGAGCTGGCAGACATTTGTTGCATTGGCGTATATCGCACCACTTATGTCATGATCTAGCTATCTAAGTCAATGCTGCTGCAACTCGATACGTGTCCAAGTCCATCGGCACGAACCATTCCACAACTATGAATCAACAAATGCACCCCCACAATTCAAATTAACAGTTCGTTCTACCAGGAAGTGGTCAGCGTAAAACAATGATTTTTTGAGTGCTAAGAAGGAACCTGAATACTGCGTGCGATGTGAATGATGCTATCATCAAATTCTCAGTTTTCGTAAACACACACTTGAAGGAGTTTTTTTGGAACCACCGTTTTTTAGGAGCTACTATCACCGCTGCCATTAATTTTTTCATGCGAAACCCTCCGAGCATTGTAAAGAAATACCATCGTGAATCTAAGGACACGTGAGTTCTGGCAGAATATTAGTATCTGAATAGAGTTACTCTCTACAATATTGAACTAAGGTGTTTAGCAATGGGAAATCTAAATATACTTTGCATCCGTTTTACAAATATACTGCAGACACCTATGACATTTGACGTTCAAGCTCCAAATTTAGTCTATAACACAAACAGCTAGTATACCTTGACATTTTCTATTTACACTCTAAGTGGAGATGACTTATGAGGTTGCAAGTTACTAAATCTCATTGATTAGCATAGATGCCTCATAAACCAGAATTTTCTACTTCTGCTAGTGAAGTGGGATTCTCCTAGTATTTTAGTATTTAAAATTTAGTATAAACTTTTTCTAGTAAATGCCTCCTTGTAAGGATTTTTATATGCTATAGCTAGTGGTAGTGTTTTAGTACTATTTAAAAATATTAGGAGAATTCCAGCATTTTGGTAGGGGTCAATGTTTGTTCTTATACATCTTGATTAGTTGCTTATGTGTGGGGTGTGCATGCTCTTTTTGAACATATTGACCTCTTAACAAATGACAATCCACAATTATTTTATTGCATGAAATCTTTAATCAAATGCTAATTACTGGAAAGTGTATTTTTATACCTAGTACTTGCAGCTAGATTCTTCCGTGCATGTCAACACGTGGGCACATGTTTCAGTTGCAAACTAAACCTGGCCGCAGCATCAACACCATTTTAGGGCTTATGTTGGAGTGTTAGTTGCAGTGAAGGTAGAACTGGAAGAGGAGGACGACCTTCAGTTGGCAATGCCTAAGTGTTTCAATCGCATTCAGCAAAGATGGCGGATGGGGAACTCTAAATCGACATGGTCAGATAAACTCAGTCTGCAAGATAAACTCAGTCTGCAATCTAACATACTTTACCTAGGATATGGCCAACCTGTTAACAATCGACGTATTACCTAAAGAAATGGTTAGGTAAATTCAGTAGAAAGACATGCAAAAGGCTTGAAAAGGAATAAGTTTATTTTCTAGTTCAAAGGTGAAGGTCCCTAAATACACTCCTCAATTAATGGGATCTTTTTGTGCAGGATACCCATTTAAATGTACTCTAAACTAATGCCCTAACAACACTGCACGAACTGCAGTTACAGAAAGTTGACAAATATACAATAGTAACACTATTCATAGAGGCATAACTCTTGCATCTCAGAGTTAAGATGGTACAGAAACTAAGAAGTTCACGCTCAGAAAATTAGAAGTTCACAAACAGTACAGAGCAAACCAAAGTTCAAAATAAGTAAATAGCAAACGTTGTTGGCAAGCAGCAAGCAGCACGCAGCACTTCGTTCCTTCTAACAGAAGTTCAGAACTTTAGTACTTAACACTCGTAACAAAATTTAAACTCGCTGACAATTAGTATTAAGCTTCTTGCTTTAGATGCCGCTTGAACGTTTCCAAATGCATATATTCAGTTAAAAGAAATAAAAAAAAAGGGAACCACTAATGCGACTGCATCAGGTGCTGCTTGATTGTTTCCAAATGCATATTCAGTTAAAAGTTAAAAGAAATAAAAAAGGAACAACAAATGTGAGCTTACACCTTACGGTACACTGATCTTGATTAGATCACAAAAACTCAATGACAAATGATGGCTAACGCTTTTGGGTCAATATAATTCCAAACTAATTGGGAATTTAATAGCATATTTCTGCAGTCCACACCAAACATAACTACTCCATTAAATTATCAGACCCAGTCAAAATAATCTTCCCTGTTCCCATAGCCATGGCATGGGGCCAGCAAGGCCTCCACGGCAGCAATTTGTTTTTGTCATTGGTCTAACATTATAAAGTACTACATTCTCTGATTTTCGTTCTTGCCTCATTTTTCGGCAACTTATGCTGCATCATTGCATGGCATCCACATCTTTTCCATTGGCGATCAAGATCTCAAAAGGAAAAACGTCATGAAACCATAGGAGCTATCAGCCATAGGAGCTATCCATGCCTTTCTCATGGGGACTAAAATAACTACGACAGCACAAGCGATGTGTTCTGTTGGTTTGACGGCTTTGTCATCATCTCGGGTGATGTTGATGCAGCATGGTAATCGGTAGGTAGTGATATGGTGCTTGTGAAGCAATAGTGGTTGTATACTGGTTTAGATCTCAGTCGTAGAGTAATGCAACGGTTTAAAGTTGTAGTGAGGCGGTGCGAGTCGAGGCCAAAACCCAACCAGCCGCTGCATGCTGTCGTTTTAGTTGTTAGCTTGCTGTTTGATGTCTGGCCCTCTGAGGGTATTGTTGCTCTCTATAGTGTCCACTATGGTTTTTTTTTCTTTTCAATAAATCAATCAATTAGTCGACAGCTCTCATGTTTGTAATGCCCTCTGTTTGTAATTTAGCAAAGCTTAATTATAATTGTTTCCTTTATATCAATTTTAGTGGATTTGGCCGCTTGTTTCCACAACTGTGCGTGCATGACTGATGAAAAACTAGGTCATTTGGCTTGAAGAAGAGAAGTCCCAACGGTTGCTCTCTCGATTGTGATCCATTCCTACAATAGTAAGATGGTTGCGATCGCTTAAATAAAAAAGACACGCCCTATATTGCCCTATATTAGATTATTAGTCCATTGCATGATAACTATGTTTACCTTTTTTGCAAACAACTTGGAGCATGTGTTTCATTAAAATAAAGAGAAAGTTATAGCACATAGATCTTAGCAGACCTAAGACTAATATTAGAATGCAACATGATTACACTACTGAAAAATAGAAATATCTCTAACAATAGTGCAATTACCGATAACAAAATAAAATGTACCGATAGGAAATAGGAAAATTAAAAATGAATATCTTCAGTGAACCGACTGGAAATAACCGATAAGGATAGAGCAACGGAGAAATAAAAAATTGCTTGACAGCTTACCATGAAAAACAATTATGCTGATCGATCGTACTTGGCCGACAGCAAAATAGAAATTTGACGTATATCTATATATAAATCTATTGCAAGGCCTCTTGCGGGTGTAGCTCTCATTAGTTATTAGTGAATTTTGTGCTTGTAGATTAGAGCTACGTTGTGACATGGGGCATCGAGTGGGGAATATGGTGTCATAAGTGTAAGGAAAATGGCACCCGACATAGGCTATGAAGTTGATTTCGTGTTTCTGAGCAACATGATCATTTCGGCGCACAAGGAAATGATAAAAATGGATAAGTAACTTAGATTTAGACAACATGAAAATTACCATGATCTAAACCTTAAGTAAGACACAAGAGCTACTATAGAAGACCTAAAAGTAATGCTAGAAGTCTAAGACACAAGATAGAAGAAGCCCAAATAAAGACACACGAAGAAAGGAAATTGAACACTGCATGCACCGGTATTTTCATTCTAAATTATCAGCAGTTTCCGCAACAACACGTGGATATACTTCTAGCTAGTTTCTCTAATTTCTCATATCTATGATATATTTTTGTAATTAACGAATAAAAACAATAATAATAAGTAAATAATTCCATGTTGTTCCATATCTAGAACTCGGCAAAATACATGGTTTCTACCGCATTGAGCTTTCAGCTCTCAAGAAAGAAAATGATGTGCGTACAGTTTTGTTTTTCCTGTTCCTCTCTCCCACCTATCTAGTAGGACGTGGACTCGTGGTCCTCGTGGAGTCCGAGTATATATAGGTGCACACATGTGTCTCTTTTCTGGCCAGCTACTCTCTTTGCTCGGGGACCCTGATAAAGCATTAGAATTTAGGCGCGAAGCAACACAACAAGAAGGTATATATATCCTCACTCCGGATCTGGGCAATGGCAGGTAGCAACGGCACTCTGCTGCTGCTCGCATTCCGCGTCGTCATCCTCTGCTGCGCGCTCGCCGCCACGGCCACCACCTTGCTCCCTCTCGTCGCAAGGCCATGCGCCTACTCCCTGCCAAGAACCATCCTCGCCGCCACCGGCCTGGACCCTCACCTCATCTCCTGCGCCGACGACGACGGCTCCAAGTCCAATGCCCAGCTTTCGGAAGGCGACGGAGGCAGCAACAAGCCCGGTCATGGCGGCGGCAGGCCCATTGTCACCGACCTGCTGTCGTGCGGCGATCCCGACCTCCCATCCCACGCGCTCCCTCCCTTCCGCTGCTGCCCGCCGGCGCCGCCGTCGGGCGCTCCCGTCATCACCAACTTCACGTTCCCCGACCCAGGCGAGCCGCTTCGGAAGCGGCGGCCGGCGCACGAGGCGGCGGACAGCGTCGCGAAGTACGCGCGCGCGGTGGCGCTGATGAAGGCGCTGCGGAGTCGGACCCGCGCAGCTTCTACCAGCAGGCCAACATCCACTGCGCCTACTGCGCCGCCGCGTACCGGCAGGTAGGGCGGCCGGAGCTGCCCGTGCAGATCCACTACTCGTGGCTCTTCTTCCCCTTCCACCGCGCCTACGTCTACTTCTTCGAGCGCGTCGCGGCGAGGCTCCTGGGCGACCCGGGGTTCGCCCTGCCGTTCTGGGGCTGGGACGTGCCGGAGGGGATGCGGGTGCCGCCGGAGTTCGCCGACGTCGCGTCCCCGCTCTATGACCCGATGAGGAACCCGGACCACGCGCCGCCCAGAGTCGTGGACCTCGACTTCGCCTACGTCGAGAAGAGTTGCACCGACGAGCAGCAAATCCAGCTCAACCTCCGCGTCATGTATAAACAGATGGTGACCAACGCGCCGCTGCCGTCGCTCTTCCACGGGCAGCCGTACCGCGCGGGAGAAGCCGGGGACAGGAACGGTGGAGCTGAGCCTGCACAACATAATCCACCGGTGGTCCGCCGACCTCTCGCGGGCCAACCACGAGGACATGGGCGCCTACTACTCCTCCGCCCGCGACCCCATCTTCTACCCGCACCACGCCAACTCCGACCGCCTCTGGGAAGTCTGGCGCGGCGGCGCCAGCGACAGCAACTGGCCGCGCCACGCGGACTTCACGGACCCCGACTGGCTGGACTCGTCGTTCCTCTTCTACGACGAGGACGCCCGGCTCGTGCGAGTCACCGTCCGTGACATGCTCGACGTCGGGAGGCTCCGGTACGCGTACGCCGAGGTCGGGCTGCCGTGGCTCAGCGCGCGGCCGCCCGTACGTGAGCCGCGGAAGAGGCCCGCCGCCGTCCGTCCGCTTCCCGGTGTCGCTCGATGCTGCGGTGACCGCGGAGGTGAGCCGGCGGCCGGGAAAGCCACGAAGGCAGGGGAAGGAGGAGGTGCTGGTGGTCGAGGGCATCGAGGCCGACGCCGCCGGCTTCGTCAAGTTCGACGTGTACGTGAACGCAGTGGATCACGAGAAGGTCGGGCCGGGCGGCCGGGAGATGGCCGGAAGCTTCGTGTCCCTGAAGCACCCCGGCAAGGTGGTGGTGCGGACCAGCATGAGGGTGGCGCTGAACGAGCTCCTGGAGGACCGGGGAGCCGAGGGAGACGACAGCGTCACGGTGACGTTGGTGCCGGTGGAGGGCAGGGTCAGGATCGGAGGCCTGAGGATAGTGTACATGACTGAGTGAGGTTAAAATTCCAAAACTGTCAATTTACCACTCGCCTGGGCAAGATCTCGTCAGTTCACACAGTCTATTGTATTATAATGACCCTCTGAAGGTAATAAAAAAAGAAATGTTACTTTCCCAAAGAAAAGAAATGAGTAGCCACTTTTTGAGTTTTCTAAATATACGAAAGCAGAAATATCAAAGATTTACAGAAACCTTGCGGCCAACAAAATGGGGAAATTAGTGATAAAAAAAATAATTGGAATAAACAAAACGTTACAGTTACATACATAGACTTCCCTCCACGAAAACTACAGCTGAAATACCAAGTGCATCAGGGCAAGCAACACGAAGTCAGCTTAGAAGTCACTTTTGGATTTCGGAGGCGCCCAGAAATGAATTGCACTTACAGCTGCATCTTACTGGTGCATATTGCACTTAAAGATGAATCCCATATGCTTATTCACCTTGCAAACAGTATAGCTGGCGGATATTCCCTGAAGCTGAAACGAGATTTAAAAAAATTGTTAAATAATCACTCAAGCATTTCACTCAAATTAAAATGAACATGCATTTTCGTTGGACAAGATTCCAAATGGTGCGGGACGTGAGAAGTGAGGTGACATCTAGTTCGTGGGAAAGGGAAATGAGACGGGCGGATATCATAGTTTGCAGGAAAGGAAATGAGCACATGTTTCCTGTCGATAATCCGTTGGAAGGGAAGGGTTACGACCGGAATACAAACTATGACCTGGATACGCTTCCTTATCAAGCTCAGCCGCAGCATCAACAAGGCACACTGCGCTGGTGCCATTGCCTCCGCAGCACGGGCACTGCTCTTTCACCTCCATCCATGTGAGCTGGACCCAGTACACACCTCCACTGCGACTTCTTCAAGGAGAGTGCCGGCCCCACTCCAACTGCCCAGCCATGCCCACGCAGCTTGCTGATACCTTGCAGAGCTCAAGCAGAAGCAGCTCGTGACGCCTGGCTGAGCTTGAGTAGAAGAAGCAACTCACATATGCCTTGCCAGCCACTGCGAGGATGCCAAGAAACATGCCGAAGCAGCCACCTATCACACCAACACCAACACGAGCTCAAACTATTGCAGCAGCCAGCAGCGCAAAGAGCCGCTGGATCTTGGTTCCCCGCAGAGCTGCCCACCCATGCCAGGGATAAGACAAGTGGTGCAAGTTTGGTGGATGCCTGGGTGGAAGCAACAAAATGGTTGGCGACGATATTCTTAGGGAGACCCAATTCTCTCTTCTCCATTTTTATTTCTTTGTTTTGACTTAATCCCAAACCAACCTAGTGCGTGCAAACAAGGAAATGGTCTAGAAACTTTCTATCCCTATCCCAAACCCACCAGATTACAACCAATTCATAACCCTATCCCAAATCCAAACCGCATCCAAACACTACCCTAGCCCCTAGAGTCATCACTACTAATCACTGGGTTCAGTTTACAACTTCTGAAGTAGGCTTGAAAGATCACATGACCAACTAAAGTAAATGACCAAGCAATCTCAACACTTGAATCAATGTGTTTAGTATTTGAATGTATAGCTCAGAGATGATCAAACAACAGCCAAGGCAAAACCATCTTGAAGAATCTCCCTATAGTATCCCTGATCATGTTTCAAAACTCCAGAGCTCAGGATGTTCAGAATCCCAACAAGGTTAAATACATATTTTTGGTGGTCGATACTACTAGTGTCTAGTAATGAACACGCAATTTGCAAGCAATCAACAACACAAGATTGGAAAAAAGAAATCTAGCATGAGTCAACTTGAGCTAAGGTTGTAGGTGGACTAATAACTACAGAAAAACAGCAAAACAGAGATACATAAGCCATGTAGGCACCAACCTATCATCACAGATTCACAGTTGTATCAGAGCATGTAACTTACCGTATAACCAATCTTTGAATTGAGCATGAAGGGCACATGCCAATTCTTTCTTCCGGTTATCATCGATCTCCAGCTCCCGAATATTCTTTTGAATATCTTCCAGAGAAGCATGCTGAAAATGTAAAATAGGTTAAACTTCAGAAAGATGTGCAAATACTTTAATTCTGCATAACATGCTCAATAATAGGCTACTAAAAGGTACTAGACAATAAAATAAAGAGAACTGATCAAACTGCTGGCAACAACATTGGGGCAATGAGGACATCAAATCCAATGATCCAGCAATGTACCTTATAACCTTTATAGGTCACACATATGCCAAGAATTATATATTTATTTTTATTTCAAAGCATAATGCTACTTAAATTAGAGTAGTGATTACGAAAACAAAACAAATGGAATATTTTTTTATCAACATCCATGTATTAAAATAAACAACTAAATAACTTGCATCTTTCAAGCTATCCTCATCTCAGGACACCATGGAATTTTGATTCTATGAACATTGTAGAAATATAAATAGCATGTGCTTATCTTAATTGAATTCCCCAATCTCGTAGAATTACATCAAGGTAACTGTTCTAATATAATGTTGCAAAAATCCCCCTCCCCAGATTAAGCATTTCTGACCTAAACAACTACTATTAGAAAGCTATATACAAATGTTTGCTGTCACTCGACATATATACCTTTTTCCTTTGGGATGCCCAATAAACTTCAGGCAAGGTAAACGGATTGTATTTGGTAGGTCCTTCTACTTCAAACCAACTAGGAATCTGCATAGAGAATTAGCTATCTGTCAGCTTTTTTTTATTTTGCAAGAAAAATGCACACTAAAGTCATTCAAATGCATGAGATATACTGCTTACAGAACCACAACACAACATATCACCACCCATATTTGGCTGAGGAAAATATTTGGAAGCTAAAACTTTGTAAATTGATTGATCAATTAGTAACAACACAGTACACTAAAATATGAATCCAGGTTCCTACTCCAGCTGCTATGGACAATAGTACTGCAAAAGGTTAAGTATAACCTTATTAATGCAGATGCATCAGATGCAACATGTTGTCAAAGCAAGAGATCTGTTCATAATAAAATGCATACTTTTTTATTGCATTTGAGTTTTTTTTCAAGTCTAGCGCAAGATAACAATAATGTAGGGAACATATAGCTCACATACCAAAAAGTTCGTAAATAGATCAGGATCTAGACAAGTGGCAGACTCAGCCTGGACATCAGAAACCCCAGCAGGATGTGATAACGAATCATGCGGATCAACAACTCCCAGCACAAAAGGTTGGTCCCACTTGTTGACATTAGGATCCACACCAACTTGTGCCAAATGCTCCCCGAGTTGTGGATAATAAGTATTAAATGGGGCAACCTGTTAAAATACAAAATGAAGTACTCAAGCTGTTGAAATTTAAAGTACATGCATTGCCATGTTTCAAAGCAGAGATTCTTGAAATCAAAATGAATAAATAAAATCACAAACTTAGGTTTGTCATGTTTGACAGACCAGAACCAGAGGCCGAAGAGAACACGTCCAGTTCAAGTGGCTAGACAGTTTGTTTAGGATTTGTTGAGAGTTTCTTGGAATCATAGTAGCTTAGTTTATGAGAGTTTTAGTTAGTTAAGATAGTGAAGATGGAGACTACGTATGCAGTTTATAATCAAATGAGCTAAGCAATTAAGAAATTAAACTCAATTTCCTTTCATCCAGAGCCTTCAGTTCATCGACACTGGCACCACGGCACCCAACTTCAAGCGCTCGGTTACTCATCCCTCCATACGTAAAACCTACGTCCCACACTACTATCCATCCGCAGGCCGTGACCAGGTTCAACATATTATTTCAGTAAATCTGAACCCTACTGTTTTTTTTACCTTCACTGTCCATGATGGTCTTTATCCTTTTTATACCAAGGTGAATATTGATACATTATGGATTACTATATACTGAACATCTGATGAGGGAAAAAAGGCACAGATGGAAGAGCAAAACTCACTTGTAATTTATGGTTGTCCCCCACAATAAGTGGTTGGTGATTTACTCCCAAATAGAAGATACATTCACGACAATTGCCAATACAAATTCGTTTTGAAGCTGCAATAATTTGTACACGTTCACAATGCTCCACTTTAACAACCTGATAACATAGAACATCTTTTGGCTCAACACAAGATAAGGTGACAGATACTTAAAGGTGAAAACTATAGAATAGAATTCTTATTGAAAAGGTGTGCATTGGAATATAAAGTCATCCTGGAATCCCATAGTCTTACGTAGTAAAATTATATGAAACATACCTTACCAATAGCACCAAGAATAATGGTAGTGTCAGAACATCCGTAGATGGTTGCGTACTTAAGTGGGGCTAAAATGTAAATGACAGAATCATGGCAGTTCAAAACCTACAAAAACATTATTTCAGTGTCATTTATCACTGCCAGCTGCAGGTTCAAAATTCCAGTCTTGAAGGCACAACATGGAAATACAAAAGGCATAGGACAAGAATCTTTAGTCTGTCTTCAGTTTCTGTTGTCCACAAAAAACAAAACACACATACCTTTATCGAATGCCCTTTCAGGTCTGATGCTTGTTTGACAACTGAAGTTTTAGAGCAACCCTCCACAAATGATGCATTTCGGTAGTATCCAGGATAGTTTGCTGCAGAAGTGCCAGTTGGTGAGCTGCTATGGATTCTTGTATTCGTGACAGCATCAGACATTGTGACATCAGGATCAAACGCATTGTGTTGGCTGTTTTTTTTTTGCCGCAGACTTCTCTGCCATAAACTCTAATGCTGAAGCTATGTGCTGCATTATCCAATCATGTACCAAAGCAGCCGGTACAGGAGCAGCAGGCATGTCTGGATCTGAATTCGCAAAAAAGGTAGCTGCTTCGCTTAAAGGAGTTCCTTCAGAGAGCTGCAACAAAAATCCAAGGTGCTCAAAAGTCTCCATTGTCAATACCTGCATATAAAGCAATACTTTGGTGAATCTTCAGAGTAAGCATATCTACCACAATACACTCATGGTATTTTTCTTCAGAGTAGAAACATTACAGCAGAATTGTGGATGTGTTCTGCAATGGTAATTAATCGATCATCCAAAACTACTCACCAAAATCTTTGTTAAGTACTTCATATATTTTGAGAAGATTAGAAATCTATATTTTGCAATCTTCATGTACCAAAATGTGGTCATGTGAGGTCACATCATGATCAACAGCCTACAGGAGTAAAGGTACCTGATTCATCTAGATCACAAAAAAGAGATCCTTGCTATCTCATTATATCATTTTACCTCACTAGTAGCAATCACTATCAAGCTGGAGCCACAGGTAGTTTCCACCATTTTTAGCTCATTCATAAGCATAAAGGACAAAAATTTGTAAAGTAGAACATTTCGGTAGTTCACAATGCATATCAATCGAACTGCCTGAAAAATGTGAAAACAAAGCTACATGGTATTCATAACTATGATCCACTACAGAAACAGTTGACAGTTTCGGGTGCTGCAGTCTCATGTTTGATGTCCAAAATGACAATCAAGAGCTTCAGTTTTGAATACTTTCAGGTGTGACAATGACAGCCTAGCATTGTTCTCTAAAATCTGCACACACCTTTGCCTCCATTGATGTTAATCAACTTAAATAACTATATCGCTTAGAGAAACAAACATGTATACAAGAATAAGCAAAGCCAAAAACTAACCATAGAATCATCTCCCTCTCCATCAACAGAATCTGCTAAAAGTGTTAGAATGTTGGCCATATGCTTTTTTTGTAAATACGATAATTGATGAGTTTCTTCATCTGCTTGTGAAGGCATAAAACGGCGACTATTGCTGCGTATAAACTGCAAAATGACAAACATATGTCTAAGAGTTGACAAAAAGAAGTAAAAGTTGTGTCTCCAACTCTCCATGGCAATAGAATAGATCTTGTTACTTGAAAGAAAGGCAATAACAAAAACAAAAAAAATGAGGGTGTAGTAGCAATCATGAAAAAAGAGGACAGTACAACACTGCAATGTTTGAGTAGCTCACATTTCATGAAAGTTCTTTCATATTTGTATTGGAGAAACCAGTAGTACAGTACAGGAGAGCATTTGGAAGGAAAATATAAATTATAGGCGGTATAGCCTTTCTGAAAACAGACATGATTACATAATAGACTAGAATCAGTTAGAAATAGAAAAACTGTGCATCAATGGTGGCAACCATATATTGCAGTGCAGTATTTTGCATTACTCAAGCCTTATAAACAACTTTCTCAATTAGTCAGTAAATAAAATCAGACTTGATATAGGCTAAAAGCAGTGGAACAAAAGTGTTATTTGTAGATTGTAAACAAGCTGGAGAAATTTCTTAATTTACATCTTTCTGGGATGCTAATGTAAGCATCAATTTTTGTGGCATATCTAACTTAGTCTTACAGCACTTTTAGAAAAAAAAAAAACTAAGATAGCCATAAAGTTGCAATGAAGAAAGAGCACATTTATATATGCACAGTTCCAATCAGCACTTTTACAAGTTCTATACCCCATGTGTCAATAAAAAGCAATTGAACAATCAAAATTTTAACCGTTTATCAAATCATCAAATGCCCCATTTCCTACAAACCCTAGCAGTCATAAACTTTCATAGTCAGTAAAATATATACCAAAGTTACAGAAAAAATATTCGCAACAATGCATCTTCTTATACATTCCTATAACCAAACTAATTGGTGATTTCATCAAAAATAATGGTACAGAAATGGGAACAATGTAAAGCCTTCTCATGTTCTCATAATGAAGGTTGACACCTTTATTGATTGCTTAAAATGTGCTTAAAACTGAAACCAGATATTAAGCATCATTTCATGAAACTATAGGTTACTGGCCATTTCAGGAATATATAATCACAATATTATTATTTCTTACTCTTATACATATGTTATATATATCCGATCCATAATAAGCATACAATTTCGCACCAAAATCATTTTTTTTCTTGAGAAACCACCAAAATCAATCTTAAGGGATCACTCTGTCGCTCTCCAATCCAACACATATACTAAACACAAGTCCGTAATAGACGCGGCGCCACAGGCCATTCTACAGGGGGCTATCGAACTAGCACCCGGGACGATGTGATCGGGGCCTAACCTGGATCGGCGATAGCGCGGACAGGCATCCATCGAAGGCGGAGGTGGAGGGCCAAACATCCGCGACGGCGGGCGAGTCCTTGTGCGCGCGCGGCACGAGGCGCTTGTAGGACTGGATGTAGAGGAAAAGAAGCAGGTCGCGGAGGTCGGCATTCCCCGCGCCGTCCTCGCCGAGCTCCGGATCCTCCGCAGGTAGCACCGCAGCGAGCGTCTCGAGCACCAGCGCCGCCTGCTCGGCAGGGGATCTGCAGCGCCTCAGCGAGCGCTGCGGCGCCCACCCGCGGTCCCCCCGGCGCGAGCCTCTCCTTCAGCTGGGATAGGGTTTGCGTCAGCGTGCCCTCCGGGAAGACCAGCTTGGGGATCGGCAGGAGCCCGTACTCAAATGCCTCCCGCCGCGGCCGGAGCGCTGGGGCGGGGGCGGAGGAGACTCCGCCGGCAGCGGCGGCGGCGGACGCCGACGGGGACGAGTTCAGGGATCGTCGGCCATTGAGGGTCTGACTGACTGGGCCAGAGAAGGAGGGAGAGACAAACAGAGATCTGAGACTAGCTCTCCATATCCCTATTTTCGCTAGTTCTGGCACTTTTGGGTTAATATAAAAAAAAAAATCCCGTTTCGAACACAAAAAAAATATACGAAATGCAAGATCTCACACAAAATTTGCCTAAAATGGAACCATTTAAGTTAGTACACAAATTGTTCAACAAACTTCGTCCAAAGTACTGTATAATAAGATACATCGTGTGGACCATGTCTTTAAGAGAAACAATTAGTTAGTGAATAAATTAGATTCTCAAATAAGAAATCGAATAAAAAGAGAATGTATCAATCAACTTTTAAGTGGAGATGATAACTCACAATTCTATAGCATGTGTGAAATACAGAAAGTTTATAGGATTATGCAAAATTTAATATGAATAAGATCAATTTTGCTAGAAAAATGTTGGAACATTTTTCATGCATTCTAAATAGACCCTTAGTTATACTTGGTAGCCAATATTCACCAACCAAGTGAACAACAGAGTGAACAGAAAGTTTGAGTAATGAATTAATAATTTGTAAGTAAGAGGACTGCACGCAATAGCCGTAACAAACAGTTTATAGTAGAAGTTGTTTGGAGTTGTTTTTCGTTGAAAAAAAAAAGTAGGAGAAGCCGTTCTAGAGGAACCCTTGAGGAGAAGTCTTAGTAAATTGTACAAGTAGAAGTAGGGACATGGTAGAGTTTGAGTCGCTCCAGCTCGCAGCAACCGTCAATGCCACCATCCCCACGCCTCGCTCCATCCTGCAAACACCGCTGTTGCCCTAGCCTACAACCCCCATCCATGAATCTTGTTGCACGTCACCCCTATATTGCATATTCTTCCTCCACACCCTCATGTTAGTCATGCTTCTAATGAGAGCGGTAGCAATGGGCACAAGGAGCTTGGACAGCGTGCGACGATGAGCACAAGGAGCTTGAAGGGTGGCTGCGGTAAGAGAAAGGACCAAGCTCTATATCTGCCTTCTGCATGTGCCCATCGCATGCTATCTTGTGTCACCTTAAGCCAGCCTCTCTATAGCCAGCAACCCTCCCATGGCTCCCCTACCCATGCGTCGCCCCAAGGCTGTTGCTAGCCGCTGCCTGCGCCAGATCCTATGATGACCCTCCTGCATGCAGCCTCCCTACGCCAGATCCGCTGGCCCCGACGAGCAACCACCTTCCCATAGGGCCTTCCAAGAGTGTCATTCGTAGCGTTGTGGGTCAAGAACAAGGGTCACTTTTCGAAAAAAGCCATAAAACAACAACGAAAAGGTGAATCACTTTTCCTTATAGTAGGCTTTGCTCTACACAACTTTGCTACTACAGCTGCCACCGGTCATGGACGCTCCTCGTGGGTGCTGCTCACCAGCTGGCCATAGGTAGGCTTTGCACATGGAGAAGCTCAGTGCCACGAGGAAAGCTAACCATGGGCGAGGGCCTCCTTTAAGAAGTCAACCACCTGCTTCACCACAGGTGTTGGCGTCAAGAATGAACACCGACGAGTAATCAAAATGAGAGCGCACTTATCCTCCGGATGGTTTCCCAAGTGGACACGGCGATATATACTGGTTCGAGCAAATCACCCTACGTCCAGTGTGAGAGGGGTCGTGTTACTCGGGAACTTGTATGGGGCAGTACAAGAGGGGTCGAGAGAGGGAGAGTCTCCTAGGTCTCTGAGGAAGTCTAGGTTCATACTGGGTTTTCGTATGTAGAGTAAGAATGGAGTGAGAGTCGCCTCCTGTTCATGCGCCCAAGTGCCCCCTTTTATAGTCGAAGGGAGGCTCACAAAGGAGGGCTAGACAGCGTGGAGGTCAAGAAAGCTTGAAGAGTATGGCTTCGGTGGATCCTGGCGGAAATCGTGAACACTGTAGCTGTCGTTATCTTCTCTCCCCTGAGGGTCTTTTCCTTGGCGTCGTAGTCCACAGGGCGTACAGGGCTATATAGGTGTCGGAGTAGGCGTGTAGACGACAGGTACTGTAGGTCAAGCATATGGATGTTAGAGGTATAGGCTGCAGCGGGGCTAGGTGAGTAGAGACGATTGCTGGAGCGTCCGGTCCCCCTGCGGGTAGTTGCCGGCGCGGCCACCATGCTCATACGATGGCCACGGTGTTAGTACGATCGCCGCTGCTTCCCTCTTGCTCCCTGCTCCGCCAGCGCGAACCGTCCGAGGGGAGGCATGAGGCCCGGCGCCAATGACGGAGACCTGTACGAGGGGATGCCCTCCGTACAGGAACGGGATAGGGAGGGCAGCGCCGCGGGCACCGGGGTAGAAACGTGGGGGCGACGCAAGATCCGTTGGTCGTTCTAGGGTTCCACTTTCCACTGTGCAGGAGCGGGGATGACGGCGGCGGCGTGACCCGTGCTTGTCGCGGACTTGCACAGGTACTGTAGTGGGCGTGCGTTCCGTACGCACGATAGCCCCATGCGCAGGGCCTTGCCTTTTGTTTATAGGAAGGGGTCGACCTCCGACCCCCCTCGACGGACAGGGGTCGGGCAAATCGGAAGTCCCTCAGGGGGTTGAGACCTCAGTGCGGCACCTCCGCCCAAAAGGGCATCGGGGCCCATGATCCGTGGGCCGTGAGTTCAGCGTCCAGCCGTTACTGGGCTGCGGGGGCTATCGCGCCTTTGATCATCTTGGGCTGGGCCGCGAGTGTGCTGGTCTTTGTTTGACACTTGTTCTAACATTGGGCGGGTACCACTACCTAGGCCTTTGAAAGGCCGTGGTTTTGACCCCCGACAACAGCGCGCTAGGCCCAAGCCCGACATCGTCCCATGTGCTACAATGCCATCAGCTGTGAAAAAAAATTCAATAAAAGACAGAAATAAATCCACTATAGAATGGCGACCTCGGAGATGAAGATGAGGCTCAAGTGAAGGAGGGGTCATTTTTGCCTAGGTTGCGTGTACACCAGGCATCCGTGTTGCAGGTTCGTTGTCCGCATCATGGATGGTACTGCTAATGTTGTGTCCCTGTATGGATATTGAAGGATAGAAACACTTTATATGGTGGTCATGCTACACGTAAGGTAGTGCCGACAAACTTCATCCAACTAATAGCCTAGCATATCGACCAAACCCTGCTTCCTCCATAGCAACATGGGCTAGTGAAGCTACAAATGGAGAAAAGGAGGCATGTCTTGACACAGCGCATGCTAACAGCCACTGCTTCATTGTGTGGTGACGAGCAAAGAAGAGAAAGGTAAGTGCTCATGAAGTTGTTTGGCGTCACATAGGAAGATGATAGAATTCTGAAGATAACCTTGTTGCGTGTCTTCATCGTCTTCAACGTTGATTGATCGACCTTATCATAAAAGCGCTGGTGGCACTTAGTGGCCTTGACGGACCAACCAAGCCATGGCGGTGACTTAATGCTTCCTTGCACCGGCTGCCTTTGCATGAGGATTTGTTCATGACATGCAAGACCAAATTGTTACAAAGGGAAATAAATGAAGGCGTCAGGTGACCTTATCGAAGATTCCGGGAGCAGAATTGTCAGCTTGCAAGAAACCAAGGTTGATGGGAGGCATGTGATGGCCTTTGGCTGTTGTTCATCGTGCGAAGTCAAAGCTACTCTACTCTTTGCTACTTGTAATAAGCTCTGCAACGAGGACATAAGGTGGCCACTTGGTTTGTCTGTTTACGTCTATATTAAGTAGGTTGTCATGGATTAGTTGTCGAGCTTGTGTTTACCTTAACCATGCATAAAAAAGATTAGCAATTTACTCTAATCAAGTTATGTTTTGTCTAAGTTTGAAAAATAAAAAATTATCTCATCTCACTCATGTAAATTTTTTTTTTTTTTTTTGCAAATAGGCATGTAAAAATTACATCTAAAAACTCCATTGAAAGCTTTATTATTTTTAAAAAATAATTAAATAAAATAAATTTATATTTACCTAGCACCTAAAAAAAGTAATGGATGGTTCTAACGATTCGATCTAAAGTAATAAATGGTTCACAATTATTTAGAAACATCGTAATAAAAATAATTTTCCGGCCACGTTGCACAGCAGACTTGCAGTAGAAAAATTATTACGCTGTTTCTCGTGGCGGACCTGGTCGTGCCCTTCCCGGGCCACGCTGGGCCAGCAGGCCAAACCCTACACAGTTGGCCATGGCGTCTGGGGCTCGGTCCACGCGCCGCAACGGGGCAAGAGCACGTGCCCGAGGCCGACCGCGGTCACGGCTCGGTTAGTCCGCGCACGCCCGGCCTCGTCGCGAGCGCACGCCGACGCCGGTTCCACCACCAGGTTTCAAAAGAGAGAGAGAAACGGGCAAATCCACGCGAATATACAAAAGCGGGCCCGAAACTGTCGCGTGGGGTCGGGGCACAGTATGGACCATCGAGTGCTCTCTCGGCGCTCGTGGATCGTGGAGGGGCCGCCATGGGGCGCTTTTGCGCCAAGGCCCTCTGTTCTACGCGTAATTCGTTTGCTTTTGGGCCGTTTGCCTCTCGTTTTTGCCACGGCATGGCAGTTGGCCGGACGCGTCCCTTCTTCTTCTTCTTCTTGTCGGTGGATTTTTGCGTATTTCTGGCGTTCAAGTGTGTGCGTTGTGTGATGTTACTCCATAGGAGTAGCATGCTCGCAAGTCACAAGTGGTCGCAACTGGTAGGTGCTGAATAAATTTGGCAGCCATGTACCGAAGCATTGAAAACGATATAGCGAAAGACTGTAGTCGCTTTCGCCATTAGAACTCCGATTTAGAGCGTCAACACCAGATCAATCCAAACGAATTTGTGTGGCGACGGCGTATGCAATATGAAATGTGCGGGGCGTGGTGGAATATTAGGATATAGTATTATTTTTATTACTACTACTTGTTACTACCTCGTGTGACCTTGTCTTTTATACTATTTAACAAAGCTTTCTTTCTCTTTCTTTTTCCTTTTTTATGGGTCGTACACATGCATGAAAAATAATAATGAAACAAAATTTGGGTTTACAGGAATTTGAGCATGGAATAAATATTTACATATATATAAATGAATAAATATCATAATGCGTATATGTTACTGGATTATTTAACAGTCTTACATGGACAACCGAGTATACATTAGTGATTGATGTGGTTTCTTGATTTCAATAGTTTGAATGAAGACGCAATTGCATATACTAGTGGATGCTCATGTGGATAGCTTGCATGGTGAAACAGAACACTAGAGTTGATTGAAAATATAAAAGATATATTATAGATAAATATAGATATTCTACATAACAAAATTATAAATCTAACCTTTTAATGCTAATCAGCCTCAAATTTATGTAGCTTTCTAGATAATAGCATCGACATTTATATCTCTTTGTATATCTATATCCATATCTAATATTGAAGAGCTAAAACTTTATTATATTTTGTTGACACCTTCTCATAACTGTTCTTCTATCACGGTTTTTACTTTCCAAACTACACTCGTGCCCCCTATATCTTATATAGTATGTGACCTAGACTCAAATGATCAATTAGAACAACTTTGCGTCTAGCATTGCAGAGTTGGATTCCAAGATGTATTGGGCCACAATGCCACATCCTCCATTCCTTACATGACTGGATTAATAACCCATGCTTAAGAACAACTCGTGTCAAGCAATGATCGATACAAGAGTCGAATTTCGGGGCGTATTAGACTACGTCCTCCGGTTCATACATGACCTGGACTCATAACCCATGCTTATATGAACTAGAACAACATACGTCCAATGATTATTGATACTGAGTTTGATTTGAAGATATATTGGATCACACCTTCGTATCTTAGTGTGACCCAGAGTCATGAATTGTACTTATTCGAGTTAGAACAACTTGCGTTTACTAGTTCTAAAAATATTCCATATCTGATCTAGTGATATTTATCGCATAATAAATATTTTAATATTTTTTACTTCAATCTAGAATCGATTGTTTTCTTAAGAAGTTCACCTTCATTTTTGGACTACTTGAAACTTCGCAAGCATCTTAGTAAATACTAAACATTTAGATTTTTTTCAAGAAGGTTGAGTTAGCTCTTGGTACAAGAAGGATAGATCATCTCTAAAAATGAAAAATAGTTCTCAAGGAGTAATTGATAAATGAATGAATTTCCAAGTGGCTAAAAAAATTGGGAGCATAATTTATTATTTTTTTAATACAATAGTTTCAAAAATCTCGCTTCTAAAATATAGAAATAATTTTTGCATTAGGAATCCTAAACTATTTATGAACCACCCTAACTATTTATATACTTTCTTTTTCTCTTGTATATTTGCCGGTGAAAATCGTATCCTACTATTACTTCTTTTTCCATATCCTTCTACATCTAGATTGGTGGATCGATACACGCATATATTTGCACAGGATTAGATTGTTTTTTTTAAGTGTGGAAAGTTTAGGAGTCAATATAGTGAGAGTTGTTAGAATGCAGTTTTTAAATTTTAAAAAGGCTAGATTAAGTGTGAGCCCACAAAGAATAACCCCTTGGGCAAAATACCCGATACCCATTACCCGTACCGAACTATCGAATCGGACCCGAATTACCCGAACCCGAGGTACCCGATCCTAAGTTCGGATACCAATTTTATTACCCGATATTAGTTCGGGTAATTGGTAATATCCCTCCGCATACCGAATTACCCAAACTACCCGAATATATGTCTATTTCTTTGTGCTTGTGATGTATTTTCTATTGAACACTTAAACCTATCACTTTACTCGTATATAATTCTCTCTATTTGAACAAGAAATTGTAATATATCATTCTACGCACATTGTTGTTAAAATTTAATATAAATTGCTACTAAAATTATGTATAAATTACTACTAAAGTTTTGTGTAGATTGCCGTTTTTTTCTATAAAGTTCGGGTATATCGGGAATACCCGAACCCGAACTCGAATTATCGGGTACCGAAATTTCGGGTAGTATTTTTTCGGGATGAATTCCGGATACCAATTTTTATTACCCGAATTTTGGATTACCTGAATTACCCGACCTAAAAAATTCGGGTAACCCGAACGCCAGGGTTAACAAAGAAGGCGTGGAATAATAATAATTCCACCATCTTTTAATTTGCTTTGTTTAAGAAGAAATAATAAAAAAATAATTTCTCACTATAATTCACGCGAAGGAACCCCTCGGAACTCTGCAAACAGACCTTTCTGTAACACGGAAGAAATGGCGAGGAGTTTCGTTGCCGGAGCCCACGCGCAAAGCTACAAGAAACGACAATGCAGATAGAGCTGGCACGGAACCCTAGGTAGACGGCCGGTCCTTTCACCGAATTCCTACCTACCCTGGGGTCCTGCGCAGAAAAGCGCCGACCGGGGAGGGGCTTTTGCGCTCCCAAAATCAAAACCTCCCACGCTCTGGACTCCACTTCGTCCCCGTCGAGCACTCCACGCCGCTCTAGTACTCTCTGCGCCCTCCTCACTCCCCTCTCTCTCCTCTCCACTGGCCTTTGTTTTTGCTCGCAAGAAAAAGCCGGAAAATCCTACGCAAATCCGCCGTCCTCTCCGCCGCCGAAGCTTCTGGGTCCTCCTCGCCGCCACCACGCGTGAGATCAGCCCGCCGGCGTCGGTAAGCAGCCCCAAAGATCCCGGCTTTTTTCGTTGTCCCAGGCTCTTTGTCCCCGTGTATGTTTCATTCTGCTGTTTTCTTCGAGCCCGTGGGGGGAAATTGGTAATGCCGGTGGCCGCGACCGCGGTTCCTTGGTCCGACCCTGTTTTCCGTGTAGCTGCGGGATTCGCGCTTGCTCAGCCGGCAAGCGTGGCGCGGTTCAAACGGTTAGGCCTTTAGCCCACAGGTGGTTTCTCTGTGCTCTTGAGTTGTTTAGGGCGGTAATGGCGTGGGATCTGGGTTTTTGCTTCTTAGGTCATCGTTGATAATTTGAGAGGAGGGCGGCAGTGGGGAAAAAGCTGAGAAAAAAGAAGGCTAGTGAGTTGGAAAAAGGTAAAGCTGTGTAATTATTGGTGCCCTTCTGTACCTCTTGGCTTCTTGCAATGCTGGGGAAGATGCTGGATCTTTTACTCGTTGGTGTTTTTAGATCTGTTATTAGTTTTAACTTTCATGGGGGCTGAGTCCGTTTACTCCTTTACTTCCCTCCAAATAAAAACAATGGTTACTTCTTTAGAAACCCTTTTGTTTCACACTGTAGTAGTTGTCGAGTCTTTTTTCTTTTTTTGAGGTTGTTTCGTTTTTTTACGATGCACTAAACTCCTTGTTCTTGGTTTGGTGCGCAGCTACTAAATAAAGATGGTTACTTCTCTGATTCTTTCCCCTTCCTTGCATTTTTGGTAGTGCTTTGCTTAGTCACTATCCGGCTGTCGCAATGTTTACTGAATATATATCTGAAGTCAGATGGCTGCAGTTTTCGGGCAGGATTTACATTGAGTGAAATGCAGTTCCTTTACAACTACCTGTTTGGTTCATTCCAGTTTCCTACTTGCTGCAGGTCTTTTTCCCTGACTGGTGATGTAGAGTTCCTTCTCTTAATTCGAATGGTTTCCTCCCACAGAGCAAGATGAGGAAATGTTCAAAATGCTGTAGCTGTGTCGCCTGACAAGTTTATTGCAGAGGTACTAGTTTCATCTCAATTTCATATTATTGTTCATTAATGCTCCTTCCTTGTAATAGCTATCTAAAGCTAGTTGTTTACTTTTGTTCTGTTTTAGCTGGTCTAGGACAAGTGGACAACTGAGATTTCTTGGCGCTTTGTCAAATTGGTGAGTAGAAGTTTGGTGGAAGATCGTCTTCATTCAAGATGATGCAGAGGCCACCGCTCCGTCCGGAGGAGTACTCCTTGAAGGAGACCTCACCTCACCTTGGTGGAGCAGCTGCTGGTGACAAACTCACCACCACCTATGACCTGGTTGAGCAGATGCAATACCTTTATGTGAGAGTGGTAAAAGCGAAGGAACTTCCAAACAAGGACATCACTGGGAGCTGTGACCCGTATGTTGAGGTGAAGCTAGGAAATTACAAGGGCCAAACTCGGCATTTTGAGAAGAAGAACAACCCAGAGTGGAATCAGGTCTTTGCCTTCTCAAAGGAGCGCATTCAGTCATCAGTTGTGGAGATTGTGGTCAAGGACAAGGATCTTGTCAAGGACGACTTCATTGGACGTGTTGTATTTGATCTGAATGAGGTCCCAAAGAGAGTACCACCTGATAGCCCATTGGCTCCACAATGGTATCGGTTGGAAGACCGAAATGGACACAAGGTGAAGGGAGAGTTGATGTTGGCTGTTTGGATGGGTACTCAAGCAGATGAAGCATTCCCTGAAGCATGGCATTCTGATGCAGCCTCTGTCCCTGGCGATGGTCTTGCAAGCATTAGATCGAAAGTGTATCTGACTCCAAAGCTTTGGTATCTCCGTGTCAATGTCATTGAAGCCCAGGATCTTATACCAAATGACAAGACCAGGTTCCCTGAGGTTTATGTCAAAGCAATGCTCGGCAATCAAGTCCTTAGAACCAGGGTATTAGCAAGCCGGACCTTGAATCCAATGTGGAATGAAGATTTGATGTTTGTCGCAGCTGAGCCATTTGAGGAGCACCTAATTTTGAGTGTAGAGGACAGGGTGGCCCCAGGAAAGGATGAAGTAATTGGAAGGACAATCATTTCACTGCAGCATGTACCCGGAGGCTGGATCACAGGTTGCTCACCAGCCAGTGGTATAACCTTGAGAAGCATGTGATTATTGATGGTGAGCAGAAGAAAGAGACCAAGTTTTCAAGCCGGATTCACCTGAGAATTTGTCTTGAAGGTGGATATCATGTCTTGGATGAGTCAACACATTACAGTAGTGATTTAAGGCCAACTGCAAAACCTCTGTGGAAACCTAGCATCGGCATTCTTGAGCTGGGTATCTTGACAGCACAGGGCCTGTTGCCAATGAAGACCAAGGATGGGCGTGGCACAACTGATGCCTACTGTGTTGCAAAGTATGGACAGAAATGGGTACGTACTAGGACTATAATTGACAGTTTCACTCCCAAATGGAATGAACAGTACACCTGGGAGGTGTATGACCCATGCACTGTGATCACAATTGGTGTATTTGACAATTGCCACCTGAATGGTGGGGAAAAGGCCAATGGTGCCCGCGATACCAGAATTGGGAAGGTCCGTATCCGCCTCTCGACACTTGAAACTGATAGGGTGTATACCCACTCATACCCTCTTATTGTTCTGACACCTGGTGGCGTTAAGAAGATGGGTGAGGTGCAGCTTGCTGTCCGTTTCACATGCTCATCACTGCTCAACATGATGCATCTGTACTCACAGCCCTTGCTGCCCAAGATGCACTATGTGCACCCGTTGTCTGTGATACAGGTGGACAACCTGAGGCGCCAAGCCACAAACATTGTCTCAACAAGGCTGGGCCGTGCAGAGCCACCACTGCGAAAGGAAATTGTGGAGTACATGCTTGATGTGGACTCGCACATGTGGAGCATGAGAAAGAGCAAGGCAAATTTCTTCCGCATCATGGGTGTCCTGAGCCCCTCTGATTGCAGTGGCGAAGTGGTTCGATCAGATCTGTCACTGGAGGAACCCACTTACCACCATTCTGATCCATGTCCTCTTCGTGATACTGGTTCTATACCCAGAGCTGATACTGCCCACAATCTTCCTCTACCTGTTCCTGATCGGGGTGTGGTACTACAGGTGGCGGCCAAGGCAGCCACCACACATGGACACCCGCCTCTCTCACGCAGAGACTGCCCACCCAGATGAGCTCGACGAGGAGTTCGACACCTTCCCCACCTCCCGCCCGCCCCGGACATTGTGCGGATGCGGATACGACAGGCTGCGCAGCGTTGCAGGGAGGATCCAGACCGTGGTTGGCGACCTCGCGACACAGGGCGAGCGGCTGCAGTCACTGCTGAGCTGGAGGGATCCAAGGGCCACTGCGCTGTTCGTGGTCTTCTGCTTCATCGCCGCCATCGTCCTGTACGTCACCCCGTTCCGCGTCGTGGTCTTCCTCGCAGGCCTGTACGTGCTGAGGCACCCCAGGTTCCGCCACAGGATGCCATCCGTCCCGCTCAACTTCTTCAGGCGTCTGCCAGCGAGGACCGACAGCATGCTGTAGGCGCAGCAGGTGCCTGGCTCCATTGCTGGTGCGGTGGTTTCGCCTGTCTCACAGATGGTTACTCTCTCTTTAGTAAGTGTATCAGAAAACAATGAACTGCTAGCTATCTTTGCTACTTTTGTAGCTTCTCCCTGTGGCATGGTTGGTTATGTATTCAAATGGTTGTGAACCTTTCCTGTAACAACCGAACGCGTGATGGTGACTGACTAGGTATGCATGCATGTGTGATGCTTGAAAACTCGAGGCTTTAGTTATTGCTTTACCTACTTGTTCAGAAGCAGTGCTGTCAGCTAACGTGGTTCTCTACTGCTGCATGTGCGTCGTGTCGTTTGGTTTAGTTTACCAGTTTGCTATGTGAATGATTTCAGTTTTACTTGGGAAATACTGATCTGAATTCCAGGTGAATTATGAATAGGTGACCCTTTTTTTTTGAGGTTTATGAATAGGTGACCCTGAGAGTTGTCTGTTATGCAGACTGGAATTAATTGGGTGCCCATTTAAGCAGTAGCAGGTTGTTGTACTTCTGAACTCATGTCAAAGTTGAATTTTTTGGGGCTAGGAGAGGTCCTGCTAGACTGCACGTATGTGGCAGAGCATGGCCCAACTGGACGCTCTCTCCTGTTGCTATGGGCTGTCTGCACTTCGGATTACACTAGAAATGGCCGCGGCGTTGCCGCGTATGGCCAGTGTGTATACGTGTTTATATATGTGTATCTACATCATATATTGCAAGTATATTATGTTATTTATGTATATTCATTTGGAGTATCTATATGTGTGACATGATGTACTCGTATACACGAATGTATGAAATATCATGTACCATATATAGTGAAGTATTATGCTATGTATATGTAGGTACGCCGATTATTTATATTCGAGTATTTGTACTATGGGTTAGCGTTAAATAAAAAGAATTAGGAAATAAAGATTAAGGAAAAAAGGTATAAATTTATAGGGTTTGATTTTTGAAGTTTTTGGATGGAAGAATTACAGGATTTACGTAGCAATTTAAATAAAGAAACTAACTCTATTAAATATTTTTTTAAAAACTATAGACAAATCTATATTTATGTTTTTTAAAAAATTACAATAGAACATGCATACAATGTTATGTGTTTAAATTATAGTGCTAGTTGTGTAAAGTACAACAAACTTGGTTTGGTATTTTCTGATTTTTATTTGATTTATTATGATTTTTATAAAATTTTAGCCGGTTTATGTAAATAATAAATTCAAGAAAAAAAAAACAGAGTTGGGCCATATTCAGCCCACCGAGGCCTAAGTGGGGAGGGAATCCGGCCCAAAAATGGTCCAGCCATGGGAGGAGGCATGACTGGACCGCGGGTTGGTTTTGGAAAAACTTGAGGGCTTTGTTGCAAGAAAATCTGAGAGAGAGGATAGGACTGCGGGTTGATTTCTTCTGAGTTGGAGGGCTTTTTTGCAAAATGACCGATTCTCGCCTTATCTGGGCCGTTTGACCGCCCGATCGGACGGCCGAGAATTGCCGCGACGTGGCCACTCTCATTAGGCCTCTTTTTGTTGCAGCTTTCGTATGTAGAGATGTACTCTTTTGCATTTGCGCTCACACGAGTCACAGGGTGCCATTTTGACTTTCAACATAATTTTCATCGTTAGTATTACCTTTAAAGTCCCTCTCCGTGTGATTCCAAATTTGATGCTAGCTCCGTAAAATGGAATACAATTTTGATGTATTTTTGTTAAATTGTAAAGTTAACAAAATATACATATCTAAAAAATATTAATGTGTATGACATCAGATAAATATATTATATTTTAACAAATACCCCTATATTACAAAGGTATGTTTTATGAAGAAGTTAATGGTACGTATTCAGTCATTTAGTATATATAAAATATCATTATTTTTTAATAACCTGATTAGTCTTGATATATTTTAGCATAGTATTATTTTAAAATTATTTATCTTGGGATGGAGGAAGTATCTCAAAAACGAATCGTGGAGCTCCTAGGTTGTCAGTGCTTTGCTGGTACTAGTATTCCCATCCTGAGAAAAAATACGTAGGAAAGGATCAGCGTGTTCTCACAGTCCGAACCAAATTCGTTCTTCAGAGTGTCGTTCCGTTCCATTGAACTAGTAAACCCTTTCCTTTTCCCAACATATGGCCAAATCAGTCTAGTGATGGTCAAGGCAAAAGAACTCAAAGCTCGGCCAGATCACATCACATGACCAGTACAAGTAGGAAAGTTCACGAAGTCCGGGTGCTTCACCTTTCAAAGTCCGTTCCTTGCTGCGACGTCAAAGCTGGTGAGTGGTGACGGGCATTTTGTTTCCAAGACTCGAAGGGCGAAGGCCCCAGGAATGTGCATCGTCCCGGTCACTGTCTGTCGTGATCTTTGGTCGCTTTACTTCACCTGCAGATACCGTCCCTTTGCCACATGTCATATTCTGATTCTCTGTTTGAATTGAATGTTCACAGTATGTACGGCCCTGTTGTACTTCACGGGCGGCGCCTAGATTGGATTTCTTTTTCCCCATTTCCGCTTGCAGGCCAGGGATTTGGTTCTCTAGAATTGGTGCAAGATTAATATCTATATATAGTGTCTGAAGAAAAAGCCTTGGCCAGGCATCTATTCTAGGCGTTCGATTTTGGACGCCTGGGGCAGAATGCATTTGCATGGCACTGGCAGGGCTGCATCCAAATAGACCTAGTCTAAAATTATTTGCTTTGAACTCTTATCTTGAAGTCTGGATTCTTTCGATGCAGCACTACAACTATTTGTTGAATTAAATTGGTTTTTTCCCCCTCCAAATTCTGTACATGCTATTCCTAAAAAAAAAAAAAAAAAAAAATCTGTATTTGGTGGTTTGGCCCGAGAATCGATCAAATTGAAGGTTTACCAGCAGACAGTAACCGATTAAAATGCTATAATATACCAGGAATTAAGGAGGCGGACTCAGATCAAAGTCCACGATCATGAGCTAGCAGTTTCACTCATTTATTCATTCATTCGTTCAATCATTTTCTGAACCTAGCATCAGAAGTTTCTTCATAAATTCGGAAACAACTGTTTATGCACATGCTCGCTAAAAATATATATGGTTGTCTTCGAAGGATTACTTTTTCTTTATTGGAGCTCCATACTAGATTAATTTTGGTGAAACATGTCCATCTGGACCCCTACTTGCATTTTTCTTAAATTAATCTAGAATTTAACAGTTAGCCGACAGCAAAAGCGTCATCTATACCATCTTAATCTTCCGGAGGTGTTTATAAGGGTAGAATTTGCGTATGTATGCATTTATAGGGCTAAGTGTGGGCGCGTGTTTATGGGTATTTGCGTCTGTATTACTCATACATTAATAATTTCTTTGAAACAAATGAATTTTAGTTTAAAATTAGTTTACAAGACAGATTGTTCATTGGGTTAACTAGAACCATTCCATTATAAATGTCATGGTTAGGGAAACACCACTACTATTCATTTATTTGGAATCATGCCATTGCACCTTTTTGTTTACGTGAGATCTACCACAATCTATGTCCCGGTCACCGTTGTGGGCATGTGCAGACCATTAACATACACAATAATCTTATATGGACTAGATTGCCTTCATCTTGGTCATCTTCTTCCTTCATCTTGGTCATCTTCTTCCTTCCTTCTTCATCCCTTCTCACATGATGTGAGCACCTACCGCTGCTAGCCGTGAGCCATCCTTTGGTACCTCCGAGCAACATTGCAGCAACCTGGCCTAATCTGCGTCACCGGCTCACTGCCTCGTGGGGAGGATGATGCCATCCACGACACCCACCCCCTCTCCGGTCTTCATGACCTACTGTCGCCATGAGTCCCCTATGTTGGAAGTGCACAACCAACGTGAGCTTGGTGGCGCCACACCTCCTGCGGCTTCAGGAGGAGCAGCTTGGTGAGCATGGCATGGAGAGCGTTGATGAGCAGCTTGGTGAGCATGGCATGGAGAGCGTTGATGAGGCAAGGCACAAGAAGCCATTGTTATGGGAATGTTCCTTAATTTTGTAGTGAGTAGAAATAGAGAAGAAAGGGGTGTTTGAGGCAATAACAAAATTTAGGCTCTGTTCATTCGGATGATTTCGAATGGTTTTGGATGGTCTCGGATGGTTTATGTGAAAAGAATAAGCTGAACGAATAGAGCCTTAGTCATTTGTCTGTGGGCCCAATGTCGCCAAAAACGTAGAAATTGACATGGTCCAAGTAGACATTGAATTGTAATTCTATGTTTTAAAATAGACAAATAGTAATTCTTTTTCCTTGAAACCTTAACATTTATAGTGGCATGGTGCTTAGCCATACGTCCGTATATATATATAGTGGCATGGTGCTTAGCCATACGTCCGTATATATATACAACATTGTAGTAGCTTTTTTTTTTTTTTTTTTACGTAACGGAGGGAGCTTCGACACATGTACTAGCTAGTTGAACGGATCGGCTGTTACGTTGGACTAACAAAATAAATAAAGAAGAGAGACAAAACAATTTGCCATTCGCAAGAGAGCCACTCTTCCGATCCCACCCCCCCTTCCATCAGATGGGATTAAGTCTACTTATTAGTCTCGTAACCAGAATCAAGTATAGATAATTTAACACATTAACTTAAATCTAGAGGGAAATGGATCTATCTGCTTGAGGATGACATGACACCTAACCTTGATAGCGGGCCGAACGACAAAACAAACTCGTCTTTTAAGCTAATAATCCCACTGAATAATCCGATATATACCAATTTAACTAATTTAAACAGAGAATTTTTTCTAGCTATTTGTATCCGCAAGATAGACAAGGCACAACAAACCAGTGAAATTAAGCATAGAAAAGGGCCTTTCTATTCTCATTTGTTTCTTTTTGGATTTAATATGGAATAGCTCTTGAACTATTATTCTACCCATGCAAGTAGATCCAAAAGATGGAGCCAATTTGGACTCATTCTTCTATCAGATAGGTTTTTTAAAGAATCGAACCAAATCCACCCTCTGAAATGTCAATATGTGAAAAGATATGAAACAACGACAAGTGTAAAACCACTCCAAAACTATCCGATTGCATAGACTTCATCACATCTCTTAATTCTTTTTATAAAGTCTGAAGATATGTTGCTTTTCCAACTTTTCAATAATAGCCACTGGCTCCCTTCTATTTCTTGCACAACCACTCCTCCATCCCCAAGCCAAAAGTCATCCGTTACCTTCTGGTCAGAAGAAAGGCCACACAAACTGATTTTGAGCAGGCAGGAAAGGGGAACAAAGACGGCTGCTGCTGATCAGTTTCTTTTTTGTTTATCTCCATTCATCGATCATAGCAACCCTGTTGCGAAGAGGAAGAGGAAGAGCAAGAGGAAGAGGAGGAAGAAGAAAGAAAGTTTGATTTTGGTCGGGAAGGATGTTTCACTCCATTTCAAGATGTGTCAATTCTATATGAAGTGGTCAAGAAGCAAGTTCAGAGCTGAGTTCTTTCTTCAAGGAAGCATCTGAATGGCTTATCCATCCACCTCCGGGATGGTCCAAGCTTCTTCATCCCTCCATGGCAGCATGTAAGTTAACCCATCCATTTAGCTTCCTCGATTTGGTTTTTTTTTTTCCTCAAAATTGATTTGCACCATATGAGTTACTACTTCCTTTTCAATTCTATACAGTTGATGATTTCCCTTGAGAATCTTGTTATCTGGTCATCATGACTAGCAGCAGAAGTTCACCATGGTTGATAGAAGATCTGATCCCTATTTCCTTCTTATGGTCTTTATTTCATCGTGCGATGAATCTTCTTTTCAAGTTAGCTAGTTCAAGTTGTGTTGTGAATAAATGATTGCTATATATCAGATCGACCTGACCATCAATTAATAAGCTTTACCTGATTACCTCCCTTCTCACGCTTCTTTTTTGCTTCTTTCTGGTTCTTCCTGTTGGAGAGCGATCGATTCTTTGATGATATGCAATATTCCGAGACAAATAATTGATGTCCTTTGGGTGAACAACCTATAGTAAGAAAACAGATTAGTTCATCCTCTCTGTGGCCTATGCAAGCTATATATTATTTCAGTACTACTTTACTTTCTTAATTAATTCCCTTTTCTTCTCAATTAACGAAAGCTTTTTAAACTTGTGGAACTAACTACTCAATAGAAATGAGAGCAGTTGTGATATTCCGTTGCATTTGTGAAAGTGCAGGAGAAGGGATCCCGAAGGATATGACATGTCATCCGATCTGGATCAAGCCCTACTCCTCTACTTTGATGGCCAGCAAGCTAAGACATCAATTCAAGAACAACAACCGCGTAAGCTTGATTTCTACAGAAAAAAGTTCATTATTCTGAGAAACGCTTCTTTGTCACTTTTCACTATAAGCATATATGTACTCCCTCCGTCTAAAAAATGATGTCGTTCTCGCTTCCCCGAGAAACGATTGCCGGCAATTTTTAAAATAGTAAATAACATCGATTAGTATCACAATTAGTATTGTTGAAAAGATCTTTAGATCTAGTTTTTTAACAAATTTATTTGGAGATATAAATATTATACGTATTTTCTATAAATCGAGTCAAACTTGTGGCACGAACGCCCAAAACGTCATCTATTTTGGGACGGAGGGAGTATTGTGAAGGAATATGTCATTGCCAAATAAAATTCTATTAGTTCCAAATTAATTTATGGCAAACTTGTCCATATAAGAGTTTTGATATGACTGGTTTAAATTATTGTAGCTTTGCCAGAAGTGCAAACCAAATTATGGTGTTCAGTAGTCTTTGGTTTCCTTGCCGCTTAGCTCTCTCGTCGACCGTTTGCAGATTTCAATGTGTTTATTTCCTAGTTGATCCCAAACTTCTTCAGTTGTCGTCACAGTTTCTCAGAATACTTCTAGCTACCGAGTACTACCAACTAAGTAGCTAGCTGATGGGGTAGAGTGACACGTAACGAACACTAGTTGATATAGTTTCAAGATGTGTCATGCTAAAATTAGGCAACTGAACAATTATTATTCCACGCTTTTTCCCCCTATTCCTGACACTAACTGTACTAACTACCAGGCATTTTACACCTCCTTTTCCCTTTGTTATAAGTTCACCACTTACCATTGCGTTTGCGTGTGAAATGAAAACAACATACATGAGAAAACCAACCATATTAGGAAACACAATAGTATATGTGCACATGCGTGCGTGCGTGCGTGACTGCGTGTGCCTCTACAAAGTCATAATGTTTGCAGGACTTATTTCATGCGTGCAGAGACTCTCAACATCTTTCCTTCCCAGCCAATGCATATCGAGCCATCTCCAAAGGTATCATCTCTGCAAGCTCTAATAATACCGTCCTAGCTAGATAGCTATACCTCAAAGCACAAGAGATGATTGATTCATGATGATGCCAGACATACATGCATATGCCCTTCATTCCTCTCTTCCTATCCAGGGTTCCATGGCGGCTTCTTCAGCGGCGGCAGCACAAGTCGCTGGCCCTTCCAAGAACTCGCAGGTGCCGTCGTTGAAGGTGGGAGGCGCCGCCGCCGGCAAGAGCTCCAAGGCATCAATCAAGGTAGTAGTATATATATGCAATCCGATCAATCTCTTCGACGATCTCCTGTCGGAGGATGTGCAGCGCATAGCAAATGTAATGCTTTGTTATATATGAATCACAACCAGAGAGAAGGTAGCGCCGGCGGCAAGCATGGTGCCGCCGGAGCTTCGAGCTCGGATCAGGAGGGCCCCCGGACGCCGGACCCCAAGACGTTGCGGAGGCTGGCGCAGAATAGGGAGGCCGCCAGGAAGAGCAGGCTGAGGAAGAAGGTAACTATGTACTATTTGTATATAATTTGTTTACTGATGATGATGATGAGGACCTCTACCGCTACCCGAGGTAGTAAGCAGTAATACTGATTAAAAAAATTAGTGGACAAGTCAACTCTCAAAACATGAGGAGAAAAAGTCTTGCAAGAAAGGGCAACTGACAAATGAAGAGAGATGGGGATTGGGGAGTAGACTGGACATATTATAGGGTGGGAAAGTTAACCTACTACCTAAGAAAATAGTTGTTTTAGACTATACACACATACATACATATATTGTTTCTGAAAGTTCCATTTCTTCATCTTCATGGAAGATATGATCGGCGAGTTGCACTAAATAATAGAGAAGCTACTTAATTTCTTATGTCTAGTTTTGCTGCGTATGAAACAGGCTTATATTCAGCAGCTAGAGTCAGGCAGGATCAGGCTGGCACAGCTAGAGCAGGAGATGCAGATGGCAAGAACCCATCAGGTAAAGTGATGAAGAATATATAAACGTAATTTGTTGGCTTCCAAGATATGCCAAGGCAAAGAATTAGCAAGCCATGATTTTGGATATTATTTAGTTTGCTCATAAATTTGCCACACATTTGGCTTGTTAAATCTAAACAATCTTTTAACTAACTTTGGCTTGCCAAATCTTTGACACGACAAATTTTAGTCACAGACCAAGCAGGTACTAAATCTTGTTCGAATGTAGAAATATTTTAGAACATTTTGGTTACAATGATAGAGATCATAGCTTTCAGAGGAAGTTTGCTCACATTACTACTGCAACAAAATGGCTTTCTTATTTTATATATATATATATACAGAACATTGAAAAGATCAATCTATGTATATTCTTTTTTGCTTATATTCTGAACTGTCAAGTGCTAATTATGCTTCTCCATTTCTTCATATAGGGTGCACTATGGGGTGGTGCAGGAACTCTAAGCCCAGGTTTGCTTTGCTTTGCTTTGCCTCGCCACTGATGACATACAAATTAATGCCGGCATCTCTGTCATACAAGGCTTAAGTCCGGCTGCACGTGCATTTGCATGCAGATGCGGCGCTGTTCAACCTGGAGTACGAGCGGTGGGTGGGGGAGCACAGCAAGGTGGTGGCCCGGCTGCGGGCCGCGGCGGAGGAGCACCGGCCGGACGGCGAGCTGCGGGCGTACGTGGACGAGGCCGCCGCCCACTACGGCGCGCTGATGGGGCACAAGGCCCGGCTCGCCGGCGCCGACCCGCTCCACCTCCTCTCCGGCCTCTGGAAGGGCGCCGCCGAGCGCTGCTTCCTCTGGATCGGCGGCTTCCGCCCCTCCGAGCTCGTCAAGGTATGTACGGTCAAATTCACCATCTGCCGCTGCTAGCTTAAAATTCATCTCTTCGATTCCATCGACCAAAAAGACCAAGAAGCTAGCAAGAAGGTTGGGTACACACGCAACGCATATACATTACAAGTACGGACCTGAAATGTGTGTCACTGACATGTGTGAGTGTGACCGTGGTTCGATCGCACGTCGTCAGCATGACCACCGTAGCTCACAGCACAACCAACCAATAATCTAGCTGCCAAATCCCCAAAAAATTAATCTTCTATGTACACACTATTATATGTCGATGATGGATGGCATGCATGTATATATATTATTATTAGTAAAGTCTTGGTCAAGCATGCAGGGATTAGGTGCAGTGGATTAGCAGGGGCAAGTAAGGAGCTAGAGGTAGCAGGTAGGACGTCACAGTAGTAGCTGATGGAACAGTTCGTAGTAAGCTCCGTCCAGAGAAGTCGTCGTCGTGTGCTATAGTAAACAAGCCGCTAGACGCCGGCTGCGTACGTACATGATCGAGTGTCACGTCAACGGAGTCTCCATCGATCTACAGCATCCATCATCAGTCGCAACTCGCACGACGGGGAGTAGGTGGCGGAGATGGCGATCCACCAGCTTCATTGCCGCCGGGCCGGTGTCATACACACGCTCGACGAGCTCAATCGATCGATGGACACGTCGCGTCACCGGCGACGACGACGACGACGATCTATGTGCGTACGTGCGAGCTAGTAGGCTCAGAGTCTCAGACACCGGCAACGTCGCCGCCGCCGTCGTCGTCGTCGTTCTACAACCTCGCTGTCGCTGTCGACGGCGATAGATGATCGCGTACGTGCTTGGATTAATTTGGAACGCCACGGATTATGCCAGCTTAATTTGTTCGTTCGTGGGATTGGGATCGATCGATATCGTCTTCTTTTTTCCTGATGCTACCTGCTCCTCGGACCCTTTTCGATGACGCCAACATGCACGGGCGCACGCAGGTCGTGGTCCGGCACGTGGAGCCGCTGGCGGAGCAGCAGGCGGCGGCGGGGGCGCGCGACGTGGAGCAGGCGGCACGGCGGACGGAGGAGGCGCTGGACGCCGAGCTGGAGGCGCTGCTGCGGTCGCTCTCCGAGGTCGTGTCCTCGGACGCGCAGCCGCCGCCGATGTACGGCGGCCAGCTCTACCACCCGGCCGACGTGGCCGCCGCCGGCTACCTGGGGATGGGCCACATGCACGTCGCCCTGGCCATGGACAAGGTGGCCTCGCTCGGCACCATCCTCAGACAGGTATCCTTTTATTCTGTCTCTTCCTTCGATTCATTTCAATTTGCAGCCAAAGCGAGACATGCATTGCTGCTTCCTCGTCGCTAGCTAACGTAGCGCAATAATGCCGCAGGCGGACGAGCTGAGGATGCAGGCGTTGCACGTGCTCCGGCAGATCCTGACGCCGAGGCAGGCGGCGCGCTGCTTCGTCGCCGCCGACGACTACTTCTGCCGCCTGCGAACGCTCAGCACGCTCTGGACCACCAGCCGGACGGCTCAGCTGGCTAGAGGCCCGGCCGGGTAGGCGCATCGTCGCATCACGGCATGGATCGGGATTGGAATACATACGGGTAGCTACTAGCTTAGCTATGACGTAGTAACCTAGAAAGCGTTAAATTATACATATCACATGAAAATGTATCGATGGTATAGATATAAATATCATATAGAAGAAGTGCTGTAGTGGTTCTCTTTTCAAAGTTGCAACGATTTGAATGCAGATTAATTAGTGAGGTACATTACATATATACAGTATATATTACTAGTATATACTTATGTGTTTGAACTTTGAAGGGAGAACCATCGCTTCTGAATGAAAACGATTGTGACATTCATATACTTGTAGAAGGCTTTGTTTACATCTGAAAGTTTCGGTGGCGATGGGATGGCATGACACTATGGCATGTCTAACCCGAAAGAGATTCTCACCAACGTCAAAATGGCTAACAACATGGAAATTACGTAAGTGCCCTTTCTAAGAAGCATTAATATATAATGCTGGCTTTTTAACAAGAAAGTATCACCGGGCTACTTATTTGCTGATTTATTAGTCTACCTTAGTTGATTATGTTTGGCCCAAATTTGCTAAGGGGGATTGAGAAAGCGATGTTTTATGCGCAGTTCTGGCAAATTTGCTGAAACCACTACATCCATTAAAACATTCGTTTACAGCTAACAAGGAGAGAAAATTTTAAAATAACATTCGATGCTCCACGAATACCTATACCCACAAGATCATCATCATCGACGGTGGCTGAGGTCTAGGTGAACACCATTCAAGAACTAGCATTTTCCTCAGCAGACTGCCCCAAATGAAGTGGCACATAGCACGACAAATATGCTTGAGATCGTGATTTGGGTAACCGGAAAGAAAAGCCCTCACCATCATTTCTCACTGTGCTCCTAGGGTCTTAGCACCCCGTGGACCTTTTCACCCACAAAACTGTCTTAGTCCGTACTAACTCAATAGGACGAGCCCTGCCTCATAGAAGGCTTGTGGCGTGCATGTTTGACAGAGTCCTGTGTCCCAGGCATCAATCCACGATAGTCCTTAATTGTTTAGAGCAAGCACCTTCCACCAACACATGACACAACTCTTGCAGGTGTCCAACTCCATAACTCCTATCTCATATCAACCATGTAAGCATATCCGTGAGAACCAAATCCGGGGCACTCCATACCTCGATAGGGTAATCCTCTCGCTCCAGCCGATATCACCAAAGAAGAGATCAAGGTAAGGAATATCTCCAGACTCCTAAGATCACTACACCCCCTATAACGCTACCTTATGATCTACCTCACGAGGAAGCCTCACAGCCCACCTTGATCTAAGGTCCACATCATCCAACCATCCCCACACATTGTATAGCAAATGCACATACATAATTATGATGGAAGTAAATGCAAGCAAGCAGGTTGGCATACATCAGTGCAAGTGCGAAGCTAGGTAATTAGGGTGGAGTCTAAAGTGGTTTTCAATCAAGGCTCAGGCAACAGCATGCATGCATCACATATACTAGCAAATAAATAAATGTAATGATCTACTTCGCAAATGCCAAATAGGATTCTATAAATAAGGTGCTGCCATGACACCTGTGATGTGTGGGAGTCTCCTTTTCCAGTAAATCAGAGCTCAAGTCATCACTAAAAAAAATAAATGCCACAACAACAACCAATACAAGTAAAACTAAAGAACTACACTAGAATATATATAGAACAAGATTTTACAAAAAATATAACACTAGTTTTATAATTTTTGGAGTTGAGATGAATTTTTGATGAATTTTTGAAGTTGGAAGGTGTTCTAAAAAATAGAAAAAATGGAGGAGGGCTAGGGTTCACTGGGATCTTTTGCGCTGCTGCTGGCCCATCAGGGATGAAAGGGCGCCGTTGCGCGGTTGGAGACTAGGCTCGGCCTGGCATGCTTGGGCTGGGCCGCGAGTGCCCTGTTGGACCTAAACCGCTGGCGGGCCTACCACGTTTCCTTGCTGTAGAAAGGAACGGAACGGAGGGCCATGCCGGCCAGGTGCTCGACGTGTACGCACCTAGGCCCTCGCCGCCGAGCAAGGCCGCCGCCGAGCTTGCGCGACCAGCTGTCGGTTGAGGACGGGGACGAGAGGAGATGATGGCCGGCGGAGGTGGAGATCTGCGCCCATCATGGCACCATAGGTGCTTAGCAGGGAGCTCCCAGTCCCAGGGCGGCGGCGTTCGCGCACGCGGGTGCGCGTAGAGGCCGCAACAAGGCGGCAAAGGCGCGGTGTGGGGCTGTGACGGCGGCCGCGTGTCGGGGCGGTGCCACGGCTTGAAGCAGGGGTGCTCGCCGACGGGCTCATCGGCGGCGGGGACGCCGTGCGAGGCCGTGGCAAGGCGGCGACGCCGGTGACGTCGTTTGCGCCTCGGCGTCGAGAGCGACGTGGCGCAGCGGGGTGTCGGGCAGTGCTCCTCGCGGTGTGCTTTGGCAAGGATGGGAGCTCACCGGCGGCTTGAGGAGGGGAGGGTCCGTGGAAGATCAGTCGTCATAGTCATAGGTATGGGGTGAAGCTACGCCAATCGCTTTGGCGTGCAAGCCCCTCCTCCTCCTTTGCGTATGACATATGTATGGTGATTTTTGTGAAGTAGTAGTGGAGTGGCAATGTGTTCACTGACCACTTATCTATACCCTATAGCTAGAAGTTACACAGAGGGTACTACTTCATACGACATATTTCTAAGGCGTATGACATATGTATGGTAATTTTGTGAAATATTGGAGTGACAATGTGTGTTCATTGACCACTTATATGCCCTATAGCTAGAAGTTATAGAGGTACTACTTTATACTCCATCCGTTCTAAATTATAAGTCGCTTTGATTTTTTTAACTTATTTATTTTGCTTGTATCTAGACACATTATTATATCTAGATATATAACAATTCCAAAAAAATTAAAGCAACTTATAATTTGGAATGGATGGAGTATGACATATTTTTAAAGGTGTAACATGGAGATTCCATCCAAGATGGCTTGCTCCACATGCAAAGCGAGCCTTAGTCTAGACGAAGTAAAATTAAAATAAGCTAGCAATTTAACACGTCCTATGGTCAACTTATGCATAAACAAGCATATGATGAATTCTGAGTAATGCACTGAGTACTAACAACTAGAAGTCCTTTTATATTTAACAATTAGAAATAATTAAACCAACGTAAATTCCTTATGTATTGATTTACTTTTTGCACCAACATGCGAAATGGAATATAATGAAAAGTAGTACAGAGACAGATTCTCTATGCATAAAAAGGAGAAATGACCTTTTTTGATTGAGGAAGGAAGCAAGGAAATCATCAAAGTCATTAGTCTCTGCATTCTGTGACTTGGTCACTAATAACATGTTGATTAACACTGCTACCTTCATGGAGATCGTCACTTGCACCACAACCATTTAGCACGTGGTTCAGCAAGGAAGAATTGTCTATCTGAGGGTCAGGTCTCGTGCTTGAAAAACTAGCCAAAGCAGAATCGCCAATTGGCATCACTGGAATGTGTGTTATTTCCAAAGCTGAATGGTGCCACCAGGTCTCTGAAACCTACCACTGGTATGACTTTCCCCAGGATTCCTGCATTTTCCTTCTGATACTCATTTCCAAAAGTTGGAATCCGACTAGAGGAGCGTGCAAGTCTTGACAACTGGTTGATCTTAAAAATGTAAACTTGTGAAGGATCTTCGGATGTTCTAACATTATGACCAAGATCAGAAAATCTTGATGGCACAACAGCTTTCCAGGAGTTGCTAGGTCCTGCAAATTGGCGATCTCCCTAGCAACCTTGTTAAATAGGCTAGCAGAACATGATTGAAGTTGAACCAAAGGCTGGGTCACCAACATAGGAAACTGTAATGGTAAATGAATACAAGGAGCCATCATCTCACCATTTGCTGTGTCTTCGAAAGGAATACCTTTGCTTGATCCCAAAATCTTGGCACACAATATGCTCGCATAGGAGCTGCAAATATGAGATGAAGAAAAGCCCATATTCGAGGTCGATGGTGGACTGTTATTTGAGCTGCAAATGAAGTCCAGAAATGTCAACAAAGAATGGCTTGCTTGACAGCTTGAGTTCAACACCACACCTTATTGAAATATTTGCAAAAGAGCTGCCAGAACCAAAAGGGAAGTACTGGCTTGCACCTGGCAGCCCACCACTCGATAAAGTTGCATAGGATTTGCTAGAAGAGATGAATTTGCAAAATTGTTGCTTGAACTCGGAGAGCCAATGAAGAATGAGACATTCATGTTTCTCCACAATTCTTCAGTTTCATTAGCAAATGGATTAGAATCCCTCAATATGCCCTCGCTGAGGTTTTTGAAGAAGATTCAGTACTTTCGAAATCACAATAAAAAATGTTAAGAAAAAATGAAAAAGCCATAAAATGAATGAATTGATCCCTTATGGGAAGAAACAAAAGAAATTAAGGAGAGGAAAAAACTAACAGTAGAACTGCAAATGTGTACCAAACTCAATACGTGTGTATGCGCCACTAGAGCTTTGTGTGTGTGGCACATGCACATTCCGGTTGAAGTGTCAGACACACAAACAAATTCCATTGACATAAACAGATTATTGAGTTTGAGATGGCATGGAGGAAGTCGAGAAGCATCAACGTGCCAAGTACACCTAGATCGCACTGTTCATTGAGACGATGCTTGTCCACCCTCACGATCAAGGACATGCCAAGGCGGTGGACGATCGCGTAGGGACGGTGACAACAACAGACGACGGCGAGCTGCTGTCGACCAAGGAGTGGATGGCCAGGATGCAAGAGCAGCGATCTGAGGAAGGTTCCTCTAGCTATGGCGGCGGTGATATGCTAACTGTGGCAAGCCAACGCCGCGCCAAAGAAGAAGGACGGCGACACTACGTCACGTCCAACGGATCGAAATACTTGTCGGTGTTGTGGGCATGGCTCAGCCTATTCGCATCTAGCAAACTAGCTCACCCTGTTCGCATCCGGCAAGTTACTCCTGTCGCCATGGTGGTGTGGTTTACATCTGTACTCACATAACCCACGAAATCCACCCAAGATCCAACCCTAACCCAGCTAACTCATGTATTCACAAGTGGATCAAAAATCCATCTAAACCCACCCATGCACAGGCCTTCCTAGAAAGCAACCGCTGACCACCAAATCCCCATAAAGAACTCGAGAAGGCTCGAATTTTCTTACCTACTGCAATGCCTTAGCTTCCATCCAAGAACCTCTAGGGAGCACCAGAGATAAAGGAAAAAGCAAATTAAGCGAGGTGATTCCCGAGTGAAGAGCAATGCAACGAGTGCGAGGGGAAGGGGAATTTATAGCAGGGTTAGGGCCCAAGGGGGTTTAGGGGAGGAGCGGGGATCCGCAAGCAGGCGGTTGTAAAGATGCAAGGTGTTCATCCTCATCCTTGTGTTGTGGAATTTCCCTCGCATTAATTCCTGCCTTCAGTTACCCTCTAGTGCTTCCACAACCAGACTTGCTGTCTTTGTTCGCCGCTTGCGTGCTGTGGTGCACTTCAGTTTCTTGATGGATGGAAAACCAGCCAAACCACCCTAGAATCGCCCATGGTTCAAGCCCAGGGAGCTTCTAGGTCTATAGCGGTCGAACTCCCCCATCTTCGCTGCCGGTCACGGCCATATATAGGTCATGGGTTGGTAGGTGTGGCACACCCACATCTCTTACCCAACTTAACACCATAGGTTAAAAGCTACAAATGATACAAAAGAGAACTAGAATGACTGCACTAGAGAAACATGGGGATTCCTTCCAAGATATCTTGGTCCTAGGTAGCCTACTACAAACCGTACAAATTTGAGCATACAACATGCAAGAACCATGAATTGGCTAGCTGCTGGGCAATGCAGAAACATCTCTTTTCCAGAGATGGAGTTAAGGGGAGAACTCCCAGTCCCCATCGATGAAAGGATCACCATTGTTGATGAAATCCAACTGAAAGAAAACTAGTTCAGTTAGATAAACATCATATGAGTAGTAATAATCAATTCCACATGCAAAATCAGAAGCATTTTATCATGTCTTATGGTCAAGTTATGACAAGCAGCATGAATCTGAGGAATGCACTGAGTACTAACAACTAGAAGCATTTTTTATTTAACAACTAGAAGTAATTAAACCAACATCTATTATGTAAATTCCATATGTTTAATTTACTTTTGCACAAATTGCAATGTGGAATGCGATAAAATAATGACAGAGACAGTCATTATGCATAAAAAGGAAGAGAAATGATCTTACTTGATTAACCAAGGAAGCAAGGAAATCATAAGTCATCAGTGTGAATTCTATGCCTCACTTGTTCCCATGAGGAATTCATTGAAGTTATTCACTTGGTCACTAACATCTTGCTGATTAACACTACTACCTTTATGGAGGTTGTCACTTGCACCACCGCCATTCAGCACCTGGGTCAGCATGGCAAAATTGTCTATCTGAGGATCAGGTCTGGTGCTTAGCCAAGGCTGAATTGCCAATGGGCATCACTGTAGTGAGTGTGTTATTTCCAAAACCGAATCCTGCCACCTACTCTCTGAAACCTACCATTGGTATAGTGTTCCTCATGGTTCCTGCTATTTTCTTCTGATACTCATTTCCACAAAGTTGGAATCTATCAAGAGGAGCCTGGTAGGAAAAGTTTATACTAAATTTTGAATACCAAAACACTAGGAAAATACCATCTCACTAGGAGAATTAGAAAAATCTAATGGTGACTATTTTATCTTGAAAATGTTACCCTACGAAGGACCTTCAGACGTTCCAACATTATTACCAAGAGCGAAAAAACTTTGATGGCACACTTGACTTTCCGGGGAGTTGCTAGGTCCCGCAATTTGGTGAACTTCACTCGCAACCTTGTTAAATTGGCCACCAGAACATGGTTGATGCTAAACTGAAGGCTGGTTCACCAAGTCAGGAGACCGCAATGGTAATTGACTAGAAGGAGACAAGATCTTACCATCTAATATATCTTCAAAAGAAATACCTCTGTTTGACCGCAAAATCTTGTCACGCAATATGTCGCATAAGAGCTGCATGAAGGGGATGAAGAAAAGGACATGTTTGAGATCAATGGTGGTCTGTCATTTGAGATATTTACAAATGAACTCCCAAAGAATGGTTTGCTTGCATTCAACACCACACCATTTGAACTATTTGCAAAGGAGCTGCCGGAAGGACGAGAAGGGAAGCACTAGCTTGAACCCGGCAGCCCACCACTAGATACAGGTGTGTAGGACTTGCTACAAGAGATTAATCTTCTTATATCCTACACTGGCATAGGCATAACATCTTTATGCAGGTTGACGCTATGGACAACTGGTTCCATGTTTGACCGAGGAATGCCCAGGTTTTTCTTGGAGATCATGACCAGAACAGACTCACGTAGGTAGCGAAGTTTATGTTCCAATTGCAGGTTAGAAATTCATATTTGCAAAATGATTGCTTGAGCTTGGAGAGCCAATGAAGGATGGGACATTCATGTTTCTCCACAATGCTTCATCTCATCAACAAATGGATTAGAATTCCCTCGGCGTGCCCTCACTGAGATTTTTGAGGTACATTCAAGTACTTCTGAAATCACAAATAGACAGTACATTTTGTTAAGAAAAATGAAAAGCCATAAAATAAGTGAAGTGGGCTCCTCTCAATACATGTGTATGCGCCACTTTGGAGCTTTGTGTGTGGCGCAGACACATGTTCTCGTTCAATTGTTGAAGTGTCGGGCACACAAATTCCACCGATATGAACACAATACTGAGTTTGAGATGGAAGTTGTGCAGAAGCAAGTTCTAACCAAATATGTTGAACAATAATATAGTATATGGGAACACAAGCATAGTGATTAAGCATAAGAGTAGAAAATAAACCTACAGATGATGGCGACATTCTCTCTTGTAAAGGCTTCCACGTTCATAACTTCTAATATCTTCTTAGGAACAGCCCTGGCATTTACAACAATAAAATATTTGTTAAAAGAAACAGATTTAACAAAAAAATTATTGATAGATAAGTCCATGAAATGCGAGAACTTACTATCCATGCCAATCTGATGGATAGCTTGTAAAACTTCTAGTGTAGTTGGCCACACCATGGACCCTTTGCTTCTTCCGGGTTGATGTGTTCTCCTTGTCCTCGTCATCAACATCCACAGCCTATTTGTTTTTCCTAGAATACTAGTTGGTGTCGTTTGCTCCAACCTTCTCACCTTTATCACCATTCCCGGACGTTATCTTCCAAACAACATTATCACAACCACTATTGATGGTGTTCCGTGGATCAGTCTTACTATTGTTCACCACATGTGTCCATATGACCCTAAGTTGTTCGAGGTGCACTGGCTTTACCATATAATCACAGGCCCCATGCTTTATCCCTTTCACTATAGTTTGCGTCTCTCACCGTCTCATGGATATCTTTGCATAACATAAGGTAATATAAATCTATTGTGATATACAGAAGTCAATAAGCTTATTCATGTTCATTTGACTATGCCTATTTTTCTATTTTTGTTTTCTTTAGGCATTACATGTGTCCTTTATACTTTCATTTTTAAGAAAATGCGTCATACACATAGTAACGTAAATGCAATTCTCTAACATTTCAAATTTTGTCATTTCAAATAAATTCATAAAAAGAAACTTGTGTCAAGTATTAAAATTTTTATTCTATTACAATTTTTATTCTATTAAAATTTTTATTCTATCAGCTAGATCAACCTGTGAAGTAATAGTCATATAAGTTGTCGATAAGATAAAGTTTCGAGGCTAGTTTCTTTGTGAGAGAAAAAATATTGTTTGAACGGCTAATAGACTCGGCTACTAAGACAAGTGAATAGGGCTTGGTGCAAGAACAAAGAATAATTAATTAGAATTAATTCATTATGCTTGGTGATATGACTAAATGTTGCTACTTAACCACGCATGCAGTCTTACTTGAGTTTGCACTATCCATGTTATTTTTGCCTTTTGGTCGGAGCAATTTTCTTTGGCGTAAAAAACTAAACCCGGTGGTAAAGGCATAGGTCGTTTAGATAGTTCTTGTGCATTGAATTCCTTATAGTTAACCTAATGTTGATCATGCTAGATGGAATTGACATGAGCAGAATGGCATACACTATTACTCTGAATGTTAATGCTTCTTCAGTAATCTGAGTATAGTTGATTTATCCTATATAAGTAGTTGAAATCTCAGTTCAGTTTGCCACATTGAGAGCAGCAGAGCTGCTGTTTGTGTTGTGTTGTGTGTGTTGTGCTCAATTGCTTCTTCTACCTCTAGCTATAGTGTGTGTGGGCATCTTTGGTGAGCTAATTGCTCACTTATGCAGGGAGTCCAATGACCAACAAGTGGTATTGGAGCCGAGGCTACCACTTAGGCTGATCTCTGGTGGTGGCAGGCGATGATGCTGCAGCATCAGCACAAGGGGGTGGAGTGGAGACTCCACCACGCTAGGAGATCATCATGCACAGGACTATGCAGGAGGTTGACACAGCCAATTGGCCAGTCCTCACTCGCACAAACTATTGTGAGTGGGTTGTGCTCATAAAGGTCAAGCTCAGAGCATGTAAGCTCTAGAAGGCAACCGAGAAAGGCGTCGGGGATGAAGAGGAGGACTGCTGGGCAATGGATGTGATCATCTCCATTGTGTCTCATGAGTATGTGGAGTCACTAGGCATGAAGGATGACTCCAGAAAGGCTGCTTGGGACACCCTCAAGGCCATGCACATCAAATCTAATCATGTGAAGAAGGAGAAGGTGCAGCAGCTACGATGGGAGTGTGAGGTGCTAGCGTTTCATGACATCGAGGCAACAAAGGATTTCTCGCTCCACCTGTGGTCACTCATTAGCTTGTTGGCCGCACACGACATCACCATCATTGAGGAGGAGGCAGTCAAGAAGTACTAGCGTGCCATGCCACCCAAGTACGCCTAGATCGCACTCTCCATTGAGAAGATGCTAGACTTGTCCACCCTCACGATTGAGGATGTGTTAGGGCGATGGACAAACGCACATGGACAACAGTGGACGGCGGCAAGCTGCTGCAGACTAAGGAGTGGACGGCCAAGATGTAGGAGCAGCGGTCCGAGGAAGGCTCCTCTAGCCGTGGCGACGATGATGCTAAGCATCACAGCAAGCGGATGCCAATGGAGAAGGACTACAACGCTACAACATTTCCTATTGATCGGAGCACTTGCCAGCATTGTGTGTAGATGGGGCATTGGGCTCGTGTAGCAAGAATCCTAAGAAAGAGAAGAAGGAGCAAGCACACCTTGTGTAGCTGGACAACAATGAGCTAACTCTCCTGATTGCAACATCCTATGCACTGCATGACGTCAATCTAAAGATAGAGGAAGAGGAGGTAGTGGCGAAAGTGTTGCAGCGGAAGGCATGACAGGTTATTCACCTCGACGAGTCGCACGCTAGTCCATCCTGGACATGGCGGCGTGGTGTAGAGGGGTGGTACCTACACTCTGGCACTAGAAACCACATGACCCCTCGAGGGAAGCTTTCTTCGAGCTCGATGTCGGCGTGACTAGCTCGCCAAAGTTTGATGACAACTTGAATATGGAAATTTGAAGCCGTGGATCATGATCTTCTGATATTGGTACGGCGAGCAGTGCTTGCTAATGGATGTTTGTACATCTCGCAACTACGATCTAGCTTCGTCAGCATAGGGCAGCTGGACCGGGCGCAACCGCAAGGTGCTGATCAAGAGCGGCATTCCAAGGATTTAGGATCAGGAGCAGCTGCTGTTTGCCAAGATTCAGGACTCTTGGAGTCAGAGGAACCATGGCTGTGGAATGCCTGGTTCAGCCACCTTAGCTTCGATGTGCTCGGTGGTTGGAGAAGATGAACCATGGTCGTGGAACGCATGGTTCAATCACCTTAGCTTCGACATGCTCGATTAAATTTGGAGAAGATGGTGCTTTTGGTTTTGCATATAAGCACGCCCATGAGCTGTGTGACAGGTGCCTGGAGGGGAATCGAAAGGAGCTTGTTGCTGTTTTTGAAGGTGGCCAAGGATCACATGGCAGACATCCTAGAGCTCGTCCACTGCAATCTCAATGGGCCGATCATGCTGGCCACGTATGGTGGGGCAATGCTATTTCTTGCTCATGGTGGACGACTACAGACACTACAAGTGGCTACAGCTCCTAGTGAGCAAGGGCGAGGTGGTGGAGGTGATCAAGCGGTTCTAGGCATGGGACAAGGTAGAGTCTGGGAAGCATCTGTGCGTATTGAGAACAAATCACGGCATCAAGTTTATAGCAATGGAGTTTTGCCTTTCTCCGCATTGAGATCAAGGGATGGTGCACAATCTCATTGTGCCGTACTTGCCACAATAAAATGGCATAAAGAACGGTGGAACCAAACTGTGGTGGGCATGTATCGGAGCATGATGAAGACAAAGCGGATGCTGATAGATTTCTAAGGAGAGGCAGTGAGCATGGCGATGTTCGTCCGCAACTGCACGCAAGGTAATAAAATCCACTGCTGTTTGTGAGCTAGCAAGGCAATGAAATCACAGTTCAGTTTGGCACATCTCGGAGCAGAGCTGCTGTTTGTGCTGTGTGTTGTGCTCAACCCCTTTATCTACCTCTAGCCATAGTGTGTGTGTGTGGGCATGCTGGTGATCTAACTGCTCACCTGTGCAAGGAGTCCAGAGGCCAACACTAATGAATGTGCCATAACATGTGAAACTAAAAATAATATCATTAAGAGGTCAATTAATACCACCATCATGCACTTATGAACAAATAGTAACTGTCTAAGGGATACCGAAAAAATACAAAATTTTAGTTTCCATGCACAAACAAATTGTGAGTACGAAGCTACAAGTGACATACACAACTAAAATATAACACTAGCGTAGTTATTGACTTTATTGTATCTGAACACATGCACCCCCACAATAATCATGACCTATGATTGGTATTCATAGGTACCATTTGTTGATATCCTACCCAAACATTCATGACCAATGGCTCTACCGGATATCGTGCACCAACCGAGTTATAAGCAATCCATTCAATGCATCTATACTCAGATCATATCCAAAAATGGTAGTACTACAAATTCCCATGATTGCTACTCTCTGCATGATCAAAAGAATGTCGTGCATAAAAATGGGAAAATGAGTTTAGACAAGGGTTTTACTGATGACTATGAGATCCATCTCTAGGCCAATGAGCTCGAGGAGCTTGAAGCCTTCCATTTTGGGTGTGGAGACGTTGCTGATCACAAGGTCAAACTGGTTCCCGTCCTTTCTCTCCCTGAGCATGTCCAATGCCGTCTAGGTGTCTCTTTGCCATTGTCCTTTGCATCATACCACCAGAATTCCAATCTTAACAACAAATCACCCACAACAATTCATCATCTTGTATCACAATAGAAATGGGAAGAAATAGGGGCAGCTAGGAAGGCAAGAACACCATTGTAGTTGTTGTTAGAATACATGTCGAATATTATGTATGAGTTTAGTTATACGCTCTAGGACTCTGAGTTGTAGTTGGTAGTATAGGATAGAGTTGGAGTCGGACTCTGTAACTTGACCTCCTAAAAAAATATGAGAGGAGGGCTGCCATTGTAACCATGACGATGTAGTGATAGGCTTGCAGGAGGGCAGTGGAACATAGCTGGGACGCTGGAGAGGAATGCCCATAGTCATTCCCTCGGGACTAGGCTTCAGCTGAACCTCGTCAACAAATATCGTGCCTCTAGTGTCGTCTGTGATCTTTCATGTTTCATCTCGATAGATTCAATCAATGCTTTCGTGTGTGTAGATTAGCAAACAAGTTGCCGCTATGGAGGCATGACTAATTTCTAATGAGGCATCAGAGCCCATGGTCAGAAAAATTTAGAAAATCTCAAAGATCACATGTGACAGAGGAGCCTATTAACGTCTTAGAGGTCACATGTAGTTGTGTATGACATGGAGCATTGGACTTAGGACTAAAAATGTCTTCTGGAGATCACATAGGCTTTGGGGTTTTGTGATGTGAAGAGGTCTGATGTGTGACGGAGGTGATTGTTGAGTTTAGTCACACATCGGTAATTGATGGTAGGAGAGTGCAACATATAAGGCAAGAGCAGCCCTCACCTATCAGGTTAGTCTTTTGAGAGTTGGGCCTAAGGCCTGTATATGTTATGGGCTCTGATGGACCTGGGCCTGAGGGGTGTCGGATCTGCTGTGTACTCTAACAAGTGGTTAGATTGGATCTAGAGGCTCTGCAGAAGATCATCAAGAGGTTCAAGGATTATGGATCTACAAGGTGTTGTTGCAGTGTACGTGTAGTGTGAAGCGGATAAAACACAAGATGGAGCATGGTCGTGGTCAACACGTGTGACCAACATAGGCATGGCCGCAGCGGGTTGACGGTAATGTTGACGGTGACTAGAGTTTCTAGTTGGATTTCATTGTCGAGGAAGCCATGGGTGTTGGGACGCATGAGTAGAAGTCCATGGTTATCCATGGCGGAGTCTGGCTTGGGCCTTAAAGATGTTCATGTAAATGTATGGGACTCTCAAAGAGATGCAATGCTTATTGGAAAAGGTCTCAAAAGTTATGGTCTCGATTGGGCTTGTGAGTTATTAATTAAGAAGGGATTTCTTAATTAATGTGTGGCTATGGCAAGGAAACTTCAGAGCATTGCAGCTCGATGGGAGATGCACAATTGGCTTCATGAGAATCAAACTTAGTTTGTTCAGGCGAAATGATGCCACAAATGTCAGTATGATGGAGCTGTATGTGCTGAGGCGCACGGGCTGGAGTCCGGATAACGCGGGTGGCGCCGATGTTTTTTCAACATGGAGGAGTTTGGGCGAACACGTGATGTGTGCATCGTATTAATGCAGGCCGTGGAAATACATGCTGGTGGCTTCTTCATGCTAGCTGATTTCTAGTACACATCGGATTAGGAATATCTGTGTGATTAAAAGGAAGGAAGATGCGAAGAGTTTCTAATGGGACAAGAGAAATACCAAAGAGGACTCGGTGTCAAAGTTCTTTTTGTTTTTTCAATCAGGATATGGACTCATTTTACTGTCTTTATTTGGCATCACGACTCCAATCGTGTGGGGAACTATACAGAACTCAGGAACTTTGTGGGCTACATGTATACGCGGCTAAGAATGTGGAGCAGCTTGGCATTTGGTGTTTGGTGAACTCAATCAACATTAGTTCAGGTGAGAACAAGCACATTGCCACAAAGTGATTCGAAGATGGTAGACAGTCTATGGTGCTGGTGGATAGTCTGGTGATCGGCAGGATATGTTAATCGGATCAGCATAGAACACAACGGGATATGTCGTGGGAATTGTGGCAGTGTTGTACATACAATGGAGCTACAAGGTGCGACAGGATGTTGTGGACGCTGATGGAATTTTGCAACGGGCGGTGGAGGAGAGGTAGCATTTGGCTGACTAGACCTTAGGGTCAGTGTTGCAGTGCTCGTTGGCGACGAGTGGAGGCTATCAACAGTGTTCGGTCGTGGTGCACATAGCAACTGATGGGAGTTTGACAGTGGTGTTTTTTAGCGGGTGCTCTTAGAAACGATGGAGTCAGATGCAGACTGATAGGGTCGAGGTGAAGAGCAGCTCATTGGTGATCTATTTGTGATTGATGGATGGCACATTGTTTGCTTGGACGGTGAACATGTCATGGTGCATGGCAGAGAGGCTAGTGACAATAGACTAGTCATACCATGGGGCAGATACGATGACAGGATCAACAACGACGACATAGGAGCATGGTAGTTGATGGTGTTCTTCATTCTTTGTGGCATGGTGACACATGGCACGAGCTAACGATGCGGGTTTCGTTGGATGAGTTTGCATGCTTCCAAATCAGCAAGAGCATGGATCAATTCAAATTGCACGTGCGGAGTTCTGAAGTGTGGATCGAATGATGTGAAGAAGCTTCAAAGGCTGAACTAGAAGAAAGTAGATGGCGAATGTCTGTACCTGCAACTAGAGTAATCTTGTTGGTCTAGGCCGTAGGAGGCTACAGTGTTAAACATTTGGCATAGTATTGTAGTGGAAACAGAAAAGTAGCTAATATATGACTTAAATAGTGGTTGTGAAGTTCTCATGTCACGTGTGTAGTCAGCTTGAGTATGTTATTGGACTCAGGTAGCTCATGTAGTGCCTAGCATGGAGCAGACATGCTTCAGGAGTCAGGCATGTCAATACTAGAGATGAATCTCATTTTACTCAACAGGGAATATGGTGATAAAAGGATGCACAACAGCACGTGGAGTCATAGAGCATGAAGTTGCGGGGATAACAAAGGCTCTTGTTTGCAATGGGTTTGTAGTGACTCGTTAGGCAGCTCTGGTGGAGCAGCGAAGGCAACAACTCAAGTCAGGTGTACATAGAGGTTCGTGCATGGATGACTTCAAGTTGGCAGAATATTCGCCAAGGTTGAGTTTATTAAAATATGTGTTGAATATTATGAACGGGTTTAGTTTTGCTAGGACTTTGAATTGTATTTAGCAGTATAGGGTAGAGTTGGCATCGGACTCTGTAACTTGGCCTCCTCATAATAAATATGAGAGGAGGGCTGTCGTTGTTGTAACAGAACCGTCCAAATTATAAGAGCACAAGTATAAAAACAATCACCGAAGTGACTAAATTTTCACACTTGAGCCCATATAATTCCGGTAGTCCACTGAAATCACGACGGACTTCAAACCAACCAACATATAAGCCAAGATCGTACTGATTCAACAAAACAAGTCAAATGTTACATCCTTTTCATAAATAGTTCAACATACATCAGAGTGCAAAATAATTATTACAATATAAGTTCAAAAGTAGCGAAAGCAAAGTAATTTAGAATTAACATCACCCTTAGTTCAAATAGATGCCAGTACCAAGGTCAATTCCAACAAAAGCAATAGAGACAAGAGAGATAAGAAGGATCATGCCCATGATCATACCCCACCGCTATGGTAGGAGCCATCCAATTCTTGTAGTAGCCATGATACATCACAACCTGCAACAAGTGGGAATAAACCCTGAGTACAAGAATGTACTCAGCTAGACTTACCCGTCATAAACCAGAAATAAAGTGACACCAAGGAGTATGCAAGGCTTTATATAGGTGGGGCTAGCTTAACAATATTTTGCATAAAAGCATAGGTGATATGAGAGTAGTATTTTATTATACTAGCAGCAGATTATTATTAATCAACCTTTCATCTAGATTAGCACTGTACTAAGCAATCACCGATTATATACAAACATTAATAACCATATCAGGTTTATTCCAGCTATCAACATTACCATCATCATGATCATCATCAATATTAGAACCATTAATATTTAGTGAGTTCTACGCAGTAGGAGGCAATGGTCAAGTTCTCACTATCCGGGAGAGACGGCGATTCGAATCGATTCCTACCGAGCTCGAGGGGTATTCCCAACACACACCCATGCTTCCCCCATCGAGGTTGCATTAGATAGCCCTTTGGTACAACTCGGGCGTGGGCCGGTTATCACGTCGGCAAGACCGAAAAGTCGGTAGCCGGGATGTCCAAGCCATGTTAACCCAAGGACGACGCGGGATCAGTTATACATGCTTGCCCTTGGTCTAGTATGCCGCTTCCCGCGAATTGCCCAACCGCCGCCCGTGTTCCCATCTTGAGTTGAGCTACTTGGCTTCAGCGGCCTCGGCACTTTCGGGCCCGGCCAGCTATGTGTTGGGCTGCGTTCAACATGACCAAGAACGGACAACGCTTCCGGTCCTTGGCGACTAGGCGGGGTCCACTTGTCCCTGCCCGGTCTTCTTTTATTTTAACACATGGTTCTTTTCCACGATAGCATATATAGCCAACCGTGACGGAGAGAAGTAACAACCTATATCTCGCGGATGACAGGGAATCACCCGACTTCTACCGGTCTAAGCATGGCTAAGCATTTATCTCGATACCTGAACCGAATAGGATTCAAGGTATAATTCTTTGGACAAGGAAGGAATATAAATGCAGCAAGTGTTTCCAATCAACTCCTATAACTTAATGCAATAAACAATATAAAGTACTCAATTGCATTTTATAAAAGGTGGGAGACTTAGAATGCTCAGGGGCTTGCACGGAATATGACCCAAGTCGGTGATGTTAGATGGTACTCGATTGGCGAGCATCTCCCTTCCATCTTTCGGATAAGTTCACCAACACCGTCTTCGGGTTTGGCTCCCACACCTCATCCTTCACGTAGTTCATCTAACGTACCTAGATGAGGTGCAAGATGCAAGTGTATGAATACATGGAAATACAATAGACGATGTATCACAAACACCAACAAGACAAGCATAGTCACACCAGATGATATAGCATTAGAGAGCAAGCTATTCACAATCATGCCAAACATGTAGATAACAAGCATATTAAACATGACACTAATATCACAACTCTCAGGTATATTACTTAACCATCAATAAAGACATGAGTCATAATTAGCAACACACAAAGCAAACAAATAGAATCAATCAATTTCTGGACATACATGTAGCTACTGAGTAAATAATTCATATCTAGAGTTATACAACCCCAAATGACTTGCAACAAGATACTCTGGAAAGCTTATGAAATTGTCTACAAATCAACTTTAATCATCATAGCATGATTCAATCTTTAACATAGCCAAACAATCCAATTTATCCAATCTGGTTAGGCAAATTCCAGAGAGCAGCAATTTCTGAAACTGAACATTGCACAGCCATAACTCACAAACCATTTAGCCGATTACCATGAAAATTTGACACAAGCTAGATGAATGGGTTATCTACAACTTTGTTATAGACAAGTTTCACAACAAATATCATTATCAAGGTGCAATCATCAAAATACCAAAACCTGTCCAGAAAACTCTAGAATTGAATAAATAGAGCAAATAATATTTCACTTATGTTTCAAAAATCAATTTAGACATAACCAAAGTTACCAACAGTTAGAGTATATTAAATAAACACCAGAAAACATGATGACCAAGCTTAAATAAATTATTATCATGCACTTTTCTATTTAATTTAATAACAAAGTGGATTAAGGACATATATGTAACTCATATCAAAAAGTGCACAATAAATTCTAATAAAATTACAGTAGCTCACATATACTCCCCAAAGTTTACTGTTAAAATTTCATAGCATTAGGATAAGTATTGCATCCTCTATGAAAAAGACAAATTGCTACAACAATTAAACATGTGAGAGCAAGATAAATCTAAAACTCAATATTTTCTGTAAACATAAAGTCATGTTAAGCTTCCAAAAGTCACAATAACATTATGCAAAGGTAGTGGAACCACATTTTCTATTTTTACATTTTTATTTGAATTATTAATCAATTAAATCCATCTACTAGACATCAAGCAAGATAAAACAATATCTCAATCACACTGCATGCAATGGATCTCAAATTTTTGTCACAGCACACACATAGCATCAATAGCCTACCATTCAAATTTCACACCATTTGGAGAAGCAGAACTCAAGATATGAAAATAGCAAAAAGCAAACCCTAGATAGTAAATATCTATTTTTACTGTAAAAACTTTCTACTAAAATATATAATATAATCATACCACTGGATAGATCTACTCACAAAGATTCCAAAAAGTTCTTATTTACTATTTTATGATTTTTCTGTGATTTACTACGAATTAATGAAGTTTCAGCCATTTAAAAGCAATAATAAAACCGAAAAGAAAAATCGCACTGTGCGATACTGTTCACATGAGTCATGGACTTCGCACTTAACCCCTGGCAGCTTCCAAATTTGAGCGCGAGGCCCCTTCTTCTTCCTGTAACGCAGAACAGAGAGAGGGCGATGGAGGAGGCGACGCCGGCGGTTCCGGCCGGTGGGCCTCCGGCGTTGGCGGAGGGTGGCCGTTCCGGTGGCGCGACGGTGCTCCGCACGCCTTGGTGCTCGCCGTTTGGGCCACGACGGCCCTGCGCTCGCTGGCCATGCGCGCTCAGAAAGGCAGAGGCGGGCGGCTCGACGACGACGGCGACCACAGGATCTCCAGCGACGAAGGGCGGAGGAGAAGTGGCTCAGTGCATGCGGTAGGACGTGGCGAGGATGGCTGAGCCCTTAGCTTGGGCCATCGAGCACGGAGGAGCAGAGGGAAGCGGAGGCACAGAGCTCGGCCATGGTGGCCATGGCAATGTCGCGGCGGCGTCCATGGCTACGGCGCTCCCGGTGCTTCAATCGGCCGAGACGAGGGGCGCGGAAGGGTCAGCGTGTGGAGGAGAAAGTGATGCTACTAGCAGCTAGGGCGAAGGAGGCTCGGAGCAGGGGAGCGGCGGCATCCCGAGCTCGGCGTACGACAGCCATGGCGATGGCGTCCAGGCGCTCCGAGCTAGGGGAAAAGAGAGGGCAGAGGGGCGAGGGAGTGAGTGAGGGAGTGGAGGACGCTCCTGCGCCTCTCCCCATCGACGCAGGGGCGCAAGAAAAGTGGCCGACACGGTGCAGAGAAGGTGGCCGAGGTGGCAGCAATGGAGGAGGCGAATTTGTGCATGGTGACCACGTACCCCTCTTGGGCCCACTGCCGAACAGGTGGCGAGCGTCGTTTCCAGGCAGTTTTGGGCTCCTTCTGGGCCGAACTAGATCATAGGCCTTTAAGAACATTTGTTGATCACATGTTGCTCTACAATTCTGATTAAGGCCAGTCAGTCATTAGAGCCACGGATTAGGAGATAATTAGCCTTGAACTTGCTGCTGTCAGAGGGCTAAAACCAGTCACAAATGCATGCCAAGACATTGTCAAACGCAGCCGAAATGATTCCATCTTTTGGCATGCTCTTTCTTGATGAATTACCTTCAACTTCTATTTTTGGCCCAACTCAAGTTTCTACACAAAATTTGGAGAACGCGAGACGTCAACCGATCGACATCCGATTTCAGACTAAATTTTCGAAGTCCTAAAAACAGCAGCTCAAAACTGATTTGTGGGCACTTTTTGAGCATGTTGCCCACCTGTTCATGACTTGAGCCTTAAACAAAGTTTGTTCCTTATAAAATTCTCTACAACTTTGATTAAGGGTGCATAGGCATGTAAACTCTTTAAGCTGCACTTTTTAAACGGTTAAGCAAAAGTGATCTCGGGGCCAACATAGAGCAAACCGTCACGTAGGAGCATTTTTTTTTCTTGCTCAACATGAACCCTTCATGACTTTTGTTCATGAGTGTAAGTAGAGGTGTTTGAGCAAGATTGCATGACTTGGTTGAATCTCCATATACTCATACACTTGATAAGGTCTTTCAAGCACGGATAAAGCTTATCATTTTATGTGGCATTTTGATTCCAATCTTTACAAAACTTCTCCAACGATCATGGTAGATGGATATAGATGTGAGATAGAGATGAAGATCATCACTTAATATATCTTGCTTAAGTCCAATCTCGGTGCTTAGCTCGTGACTAACACCCGGGGTGTTACAGTTGTAACCATGATGACATAGTGATAGGCTTGCAGGAGGGCGGCGGCACATTGCCAAGACCCTGGAGCGACCGGTGTTGCTGGTATTGGGGAGGAGCGCCCATAGTTATGCTCCAGGGACTAGGCTTCGGCTAAACCTCATCAATAAATATCGTGCCTCTAGTGTCGTCTGTGATCTTGCATGTCTCATCTCAGTAGATTCAACCGACGCTTTGCGCATGGAGATTAGCATACAACTTACCGCAGTGGAGGGCTAATTTCTAACGGTTGCAATGCTTCAGCTACCTCTCTAGAACCTTAAGGTAGACATAGTTGCCATCAACGACGAGCACGCACCGCCCCGCTGGGAAGATGTCGAAGTCCATGTCATCCCTATATCGAAATAAAATGTGCACGATGAGTTCCAAGAAAGCAACTGGCCGACTAGCCATGGAATGCAGTTACAACCTGGTTTTACCTATGAATGGGTTAGATAATAATATGATTTCTTCTTTATGCCACCGGCATCATCGCCTATTTGGATGATATCGATTGCTCTCCTATAACACCCAGGTTTAAAAATAAAACCCGGGTATGACATATGTGTATCTAGGAAGCCCACACATACGGCAATAGAGTGAATAGTATCGAGAAAACAATGTTATAAACAACATAAAGCTATATTAACACTTACATTAGAGTATCGCAAAATGGTTGTTAATCTTCTCTTCAAGCTTCATCTTTCGGTATGGTTGACTGTAGGGGTACAATCCTTTCTAGGAACTTGGTGGTGGTTTAAGCGCTTCATCGGGCACATGACATCCACGGGCTTCATTCAATCGAATGCTAATTGCCGCGCTCTTCGTCTACCACCTCAACAGCGCCCACGGCATATCTACTTCTATACAATGATCTTGTCCACCTCATCGACAAGTCTTCTTTTTATCATATCATCAATAGGATCCATAATGCGACAGCCGCACAGTTTGGAAATCTTCTAGCGTGCGGTCGGTTTGACTGAAAACGACAAGGGACAAAAGATTGTTAGCTACAAAATCGGAGCGTGCCGGATGAGACGAGGCAGTTCCGTATATACGGCCCTTCAAAGCCACGGTTTGGAAACGGCGATGTCGGTTTGACTATAGAAGGGACAAAAGATTGTTAGCAATCATGCATATGATTCATTCGGCTAACATGAAGACAAAACACGTGAAACATTATAGATTGCCGCCAATCATGCATATGATTCATTGCTAACATGAAGACAAAGAAAACATGTTTGAACAAGTTTGAACAAGTAAGAATTGATCACGAATTTTAAGCATAACCAAGCTCGGCGAGTCCGGCCGATTTGGGGTCCATGAAGAAGGAACAAACAAGCTATCACGAATAAACCCATCAAGAACTTGCATCTGCCGCACGACACCCGGTCCCATCAAGATTCAAACGCTTCTAACGTGCAAGAACCGCAACATGTAACAATCTAGATTGATCTTATTCGGCTATATAGGCATATGATCTATCTTTCATGGTGACATGGTATGTATGCGTCAAAGAGCAAATAGATCTATGAAAATAAAGAGCGAAAACAACCAATCTAGATTGGGCAAAAGAGTGTTACAAATAAATAAAAAAGCATTAAACACATGCAACACGTGATAACTTAATGAATCTACTAGATCTTGCCAAAATCTAATAGAGCCGATAACTATCTTGCTTCGCTAAGCTATCAAGCGGGCGCCTTTGCCGCCGCGGCCATCTAGTCGAGATAAACAAAGCATAAGCAAAGACTTCTTGATCGTCAAGCGGGCGCTTTTGCCGCCGCGGCCATCCGGTCGAGACAAACAAGACTACTTGCATCAATATCTAAATCCACCGCATGATACTAGACATGATAGCAAGGTTGCGGAACTTACGGAGGTCGGACGGATCGATGGCTCCTCTCGAAGAACTTCGGCGACACGACAAAAGGACTCGAAACTTGGCACGGGGCGGTTGTGTTGATTTGATTGTAAATATCCTTTACAATGGTCGAGGGTTTATATTTATACCCCTGAACATAACATGAGTCCTAAGAGATTACGATTACACAATTCATTAAAGGTAACTCAAAAGCATGGTGATTCTCTCGCTATAGTCTTCCTCGGAGTCCTTGATCATCACGCTCTTCTCCTTCTATTCGGCTTCACGCTTGCCACCTTTTGCTTCTCGAATGGAGCCACCGCCTTTAAAGATAGCCGACCGCATGAATGCTTGCCGAACCGTCGAGTTAGCCGCCGCGAACACTTGCCGAATAGTTCAAGGTTAACCGACCACCTGGCGTTTGCGAATGCGTTGATCTCTTGCCTTTCCGCGAGCTTTGCCGAGCGGCCCACTTGTCATCTTTTCGGCCCTTACCAAAATCCGGTGTTAACACATGCCCCCTCAATTTCGGGATAAAAGTGAGTTTTATTCGAAATTGACCATAAACTCTTTTCTCATCTAGGTCAACACATTTCAAATCTGCGGCCGCCACCCGAAAATCGAATTCTCCGTTCTAGATTCAAACCCACTTTTAGTACTCAATGGCGACCAGGATGGAGTTCGAGGTAATTTCTCGCTTCTTTTATGTATTCGGCAATTTCTTCATTGATCCTTCGCTTTTTCTGATTCACTTCTTCTGGTTGCGTCACTCTGTTGAAGGAATACAAGGATGAGACTTTGATCCCCTACGCCGCGAGCCCTGATTCATATTTCTTGGGGCCGATGGGAGATCCTAACCCGATTGAATTCATTGAGAAGGAAACTCGAGGATCCCTTTCAAATGGAATCACCTCGCCGAATCGGTGGCGAACACCTTCAAGACTTGGCCGTTTCCTCCAATTGCCGGATGGCGAAATTGGTACCAGGAGGATGCTGGAGAAAAGCAAAGGCGATCCTTTGGGAGTCCCAAGACATTCAGCATTGCACGGAGTTATCCCCTGTCGAGAGACACCCGGAACGACTCCCTTCGATAGCAGCCACCCACCTTCTTCGGTTTGACGTTTGCTAATGCCTTCATCTTTGGTCATGGCCCAATGTCTTTTACTTTGGCCGACATTTTCATGATGACCGGCCTAAATGTGACAGCACCGGTGTACCCTTTCAAGTACAAGGATAGCAGCAACCAAAAGGCAGTTAAGTCTGGAGGTGGATGGATGAAGTACATCAATACTTACAAATCATCCCGGTACTGTACTTGACAAAGAATACAAGGCTTTCCTGAACATGTGTGGTCGTGCAGATTCATCTTCGTGGAAAATCAAATGAGCCGACTCTTTGAATTACATGGTAATGGTGAAGAGTTGGCTGCGAGCACCCCGATTCCCTTGGGCAAGTATTTCTTAGGGGCTGTCTATCACATGATGCACAAGACCGTTGTTCAAATGCGTCAACATGGGGAAATACATTGTGTGAATGGTCCTTGGTGGTTTGTCCAGATGTGGCTGCAGTTGTACATGCATCAAATAGTGTACGTAGATCTCCATGACTTGGGCTTCCCTTGAGTTAATCATCTTTGAAGATGACACGATAAAAAAGGCACGCCAAACATATGAAGAAGCAAAGCATCCTCTATCGGCATTGACATAGACATTGGTCACCTCTTCAAGCTGTTCTTCAAAGGTTTTGAGAATGTACTCGGCTCCCTTATAGGGAAAATGAGAATTTGACTCTTCCCCGCAAGTTTAGTTATGAGTTTGGGTGCTCAGACCAAGTGTCCATAGATATTCTCAACTCCTTTATCAAGCCTTGCACTTTACCGGTAGAGTTCCACCATGGAAGGTTCTGCGCCCCACTTATGAATTTTATAACCCAAACATGGTGGCGGGACAGCTAGGATGTGGGACAGTTGCCCCCAAAAGGTTGTTCTTCTCTAGGATCATAAAGCCCGGGGAAGAGATAAAAGATGATATGGAGGCCAAAAAGTTTTTGAACTTGGATGGGACTTGCCAACATATGCACCTTCCCTATTCGGATTGATACATCTTTGCCCATCCCTTGTTTGCTTCTGGTGGCGAGAATGGCGTGCCCACATCTTTAATATACCGGTGCATCCTTTATGCCAAGATTTGCGAGGCTCAATTTGCTTCCGATAGTGAGGTAACTTTCTTGTACCTATATTTTCTCACCATTGGATTCATTCTGATTTTAACACTTTGTCATTCACGGGGATATTGAGCCTACTCCTCCTTCTCGGCGATTCAAGTATTACCAAGCTGGGCCTATTCCTGCTTTGGGATATAATGCCCCTACTTTGGCAGCTTTCATGAAAACCCCAGCAGTTTTGGGTTCAGCACTTCCAAGAAGAGAGAGCAAGAGGAAAGCCACTGCTGAATCAAGCAAGGATGTCACGTTGTGCCCGGGGAGAACAAGATCCAAGAAAGCTAAACTCTCTCCCAAGGTACACCCTTGTCAATTTTTGTTTAGGCAATAATTTTGTACTCACTTCCCTGCACTGCGACCCACGGGTTAAACTTTCAAGATCGGCCAATGCTTCAACAACCATTGAGATCCCTCCTCAGGCCTCTGCTGGAGATGCAGAAATCCAAGAAACCACTGGCTATACTGGTATTATTACCCCAGTTGATCGTTCCCTTTCTTTGTACTAGATGCTTTGAATAGTCCTCTCATTACGCTACTTCTACATTTTAGAAACAGATCAATTCTTGGACGGGGACAGTGAGAAGAATCCTCTTCTCACCGGGCTTCTAGCTCATCATCCCCTGGGCATCCAATCAAGTCCCCAACCAAGCCGGAGTAGGATTCAACTTTGAAGAAGACTCTATTCAAAAGGTAATACTTCACTTCATTGGTTTCTTTAACAATTTTGACCAATCGGCTAATGGTTTTCCTTCCTTTAAGGATGAGGCCAAGCCCATTGTCGGCTACTCTTTCACGGTTGAAGAGTACATCAACGAGGGAGGCGAAGAAGCTATATCTCGGCCGAGAGGTTATCGGCCAGAGAACCAGTCTCGGCTTAAGGAAATAGCTCTTTTTGCTAACCAAGGACATCAACATTACGGTCCAAGATGCTGCGGATCGGATAAGGGACTGGTTGAACTCATTGACCAAGAAATCCTCCAACTCTCGGGGTTTCCTTAGAATCGCAACTCATCTTGATGACCATCTTGGTAAGGTCGGGAGGGCAAACAAAAACATGGCCTCTAGAGCTGCTCTCTCTGAGTGACAATCGATGAAGAAGCAACAAGCCGTAGAGAGCTGCATTCGAGATTTAGGTTTGCTAAACAATCTTTGTCAACTTTGGAGCCTGAGGCGAAAGCTATGGAGGAAGAAAAAGGCCGGTGGAAGCTCAATTGGTTCGAGTTAAATGCCAACATCCGGTCCAACAAAGATAGAATTGCCAAACTGCCGAGCTCCATAGATGCAACCAAAACAAAGATAGCATCGTCATCAAGGAGAATCGGCAGATCAAAAACAGGCTTACCAAAATCCAAAGCTCGAGGATGACGACAAGAAGGTCTTTGGAGGAAGTTAGCCGAATTAGGAATGATGCTATAGATGCAATCAAATTGTTCCTATAGGCGAGAAAAACACCGGCTTTGTAATGTACTCATATGTATCATACTATATTCCTGAGCAATTGCATTCCTTGTTATGTTTTGCCCTTTTTAATCTCTGCCTGATTGATGACATAGCCGAATACCTCGAGCTTCCCGATTAGGAGGATAGCATACCGCCTCAGGCTTCCCGATTAGGAGAATAGCCGATCCCTTTGATCCGTCGTTTTTGATTTAGCCGAGCCTGGCCCAGTCCGGTAACGGCCCAAAAGGAGTAAACCCTACTTCGTCGCTTGGGATACCCCGAAGTATACGCCACGATCTCCACTTTGGATTATAAATAAAGCCCTTCCTCGGCCTTCTTTGTTACCTCCGACTAGCATACTCATCACCGTCTCTTCATCTCTACGCCTCATCCAACCCTAAGAAAAGGATCAATCCTTGAGGCGCCAATGTCGGCGGCGGCGATGATCGCGGCAAGCGTCCTGGCGAGGGAGAGGCGAGAAGGAAGTCGAGCACCCGCGCCGTCGGCGCCACCACGGGTGAGAATCAATCGGTGGCTTCTTTGCGGTTCATGCTTCATGTTCATCTCCCCTAACCTTGGTTTTCTTCATCCGCTTAGGGCGAGGGTCATCAGCGGCCAGCACCACCTCCTCCCTCCGATGGTGGGTGGTGACTCAGTCCCGGGCACCTTGGACCCGGCGGGTCCTTTGGGTGGGTCTCGGCTCCTGAGGGAGGAGAAGAGTTCGAAAAATCGAGGAAGCTCTTGAGGAAGAAGAAGTCCGACAACTCATACAACGCCAACCCTTGGGGTCCGGCGGAATCGAGAGAGGTGAGGACCCTCTGTACATTCACGAGGAGGCGCTCGGTTCCGCAAGGAAAGGGATGAGGCCGGGCGAGCTGGGCGGCGTCTCCAAGCGATTCGGCATTGCGCAAGCCGAATGGGAGGATCGGCGCAAGCGGCTTCTGCGACGCCATCACTGGTTCGGCATCCTCACATAGATTTCTTTTCTCTCAATCCTCTTCGTGTGCTGACTTGCTTTTCTTGTTCAGACTTGTCTGAGAGAAGAATGAGCGTCGAAGGCAGCGGCGAAGCGGGGTGGCCGACAAGGTGAACGCCCGAGGGGGAGACTATCGAGGCACGCCTGGATCTTTGTGGGCGGCCGCGTTGATCAGGCCGTCATCCAAGGTGTGCACCTTGGCGCATCTCTCGGCTTTGGCGGCGATGTCTTCCCGGACCGGCGAAGACTACTCTGTCCCAAGCCGTGGGCTTTCTTTGGCGGCCCTCCTCATGAGATTGAGGATGTTAACGAACGCCTGGAGCGTATGAAGATCATGCTTTGCCCTCATTGAGTCCACCAATCCTCAATCCGTCTGAATAAGTTATTCGGTAGTAGTTTGTAATTAGGGATTGAATGTAAATAATCAAATTACTTTTTCGAAGATGCGTTTGTTCGCGATTTTTTGTGTTGGATGCCGAATAGTTGTCCTTAGCATTTTTTTGAATAAAAATAACTCTGAAATGATGTTTCCGAATGTAATGATGTCATTTTAGCCGAGTAGATCTTAGTCTTGCGTTGCAATTGATTTGACGTGTCATTGAGTTTTGTCATTCAACGCTTCACTTTCTCTTCTTCCGATAAACCAACCAGTCAGAATGCCCAAGTCAATTCCAAACCATTCGGCTATATTTTGTACTAAAGGCGATACAAACTGTATCGGCTATTTGCCAGTTTCACAATTTTTCGGCTAAAGGCGATGTTGTTTCATCGGCTGTTCAACTTCAAACTCCTTTTATGAACCAACCTCAACACTGGGGTAATATTTTTTAAGATATCGTCCATTGATGGCTCTGGCAAATTCTTCTCCAAACAAAGTCTTCAAAATATATGCATTGCCAGGCACACATCTTTCTACCCGAAAGGGTCCTTCCCAATTCGGAGACCATTTGCCGAACGCTACGTCTTTTGATCCAATCGGCGGTATAGTCTTCAAAACCAGATCACCTTATACGTGAATTGCTTTATCTTGACTTTCTTATTGTAGTATTTGGCAACACGTACTTTGTTTTTCTCAATGTTTTCAAAGTGCCTTGAGGCGAATCGGATGCAAATCCTCCAGTTCATCTATCATTAGATTTGTATAATCTCCTTTTTCCAAATCCTTTTGTAACATAACTCGCCTCGAACCCGATTGCAACTCCCAAGGTAACACAGCATGATGCCCATAAACCAACTCATAGGGAGATGTTTGAGTCGACCCGTGACAAGCCATTCGGTAAGCCCACAATGCTTCATTAAGAACCAAATGCCATCTTCTTGGCTTCTCATCAATCTTCTTTTGAATGATCTTGACCATAATCTTATTTGATGCTTCTGCCTGGCCATTGGCTTGTGCATAATAAGGAGAAGAATTATACAACTTGATTCCCATGTCTTCGGCAAAATCACAAAACTCCGAAGAAGTAAATTGAGTTCCTTGATCGGTCGTTATAGTTTGAGGGATTCCAAACCTATAAATTATATGCTCTTTAACGAAACTAATCATATTTTCTGACGTGACTCTCTTCAACGGAATAGCTTCAACCCACTTGGTAAAATAATCCGTGGCCAAGAGCACAAACTTATGTCCTTTGCTCGAAGGAGGATGAATTTGACCAATTAAATCTATGCCCCATCCTCTAAATGGCCAAGGTTTGATTATTGGGTTCATAGCGAGATCTTTGGAGCCTTACGAATATTGCCGAATTTTTTGACAATCATGACATCCCTTATAATATTCAAAGCAATCTTCCGGCATGGTTGGCCAAAAATAACCAGTTCTCGAATTATCCACTTCATTCGGTAAGGCGACTGATGTGCACCACCACAGTCCTTCATGCACTTCATACATCACTTTTTCGGCCTCTTTTTTGACTCAAGCATTTAAGCAATACTCCATCTATAGATTTGTAATATAATTGATCATCAAGAAGCACGAACTTGAGGGCTTTATACCTGAGCTTTCGGGAAACTCTCTGTGATGGATTTCTTAGATATTCGATGATTTCGCATTTCCAATCATCAACCACTCGCTCATTACTCAAAACATCTTCATCTATAGTGAGGACTTCTTGATTTTCACGATATCCAGAAGCAGCTTGAGCTAACCTATTTGCTTCTTCATTGTGCCCCCTAGGGATATGGTGCAAGGTTGCTACCCGAAAGCTTTTCAAAAGTTTCGGCATTCTTCATAATATTCTCTCAACACATCACTCTTGCATTCATATTGGCCGGTTAATTGGTTAATTACCAGCTCGAGAATCCCCAAAGATCTCAACAAACAACGGCTTTCACTTCTATAAGAAGCCGAAGCCCTCTAAGCAATGCTTCATACTCCGCTTGATTGTTAGTAACATAAAATTCAATGGGAATAGCATACTCAAAAGTTGCTCCCCTGTGGCGAAATTAAGAGAATACCAGCACCACCACCTTTGCAACAGGATGAACCATCGAAGAATAAAGCCCAAGGCACAATGCTTACCACCTCAACGAGAAAGATCACGATGTTGTGTAATAAAATCGGCGATAATTTGACCTTTTACCGCTTTTTGCTGATTCATATCTCAAATCAAACTCGATAAAGCCAAAATCCACTTGCCAATCCTCCCATTCAAAATTGGCATCGACAGCATATGCTTTATTACATCAAAACTAGAAACTACCACGCATTCGGCATTTAATAAATAGTGCCGAAATTTGGTACATGAATAATACACACATAAACAAAGTTTCTCTCAGAGCCGAATACCTTGTTTACGGATCCAAGAGTTTTCGGCTAAGATAAGCTATCACTTCTCTCCTTTCCTTCAAACTCTTGTATGAGGGCCGATCCTATTGTTAGACTATCGGCCACCACGCACAACTGAAAGGCTTGTCAAGTTGTGGAGGTACCAACACTTGGTGGCGCCTTCATGTATTCCTTGATTTCATCAAAAGCCTTTTGTTTGTACATCACCCCATACAAATTCTTGACCCTTCTTGAGCTTTAAAAGTGGAGAAAAAGGCAAGACTCTTTCTGATAAATTGGATATAAATCTTCTCACAAAATTAATCTTGCCAAGCAATGATTGTAACTCTGTGAGATTGGTTGGAGGGACAACCTTGTCTATCGCTTCCATGCTCTTTTTCCCAACTTCAATCCCTCCTTTATGAACAAGAAATCCCAAAAACTCACCAGCCGAGACTCCGAAAGCACACTTATTTGGATTCATTTTCAAACCATGTCTTCTAGTGCACTCCAGAGTCTTCCTTAAATCGGCTAAATGCCCTTCATGGTTTCTAGACTTGACCACCACGTCATCAATATAAATTTCTACGACTTTGCCGATCAACTCATGAAAAATGTAATTCATAGCTCTTTGATAAGTTCTTGCCGGCATTCTTTAACCCGAATGTCATGACAATCCATTCAAACAAACCAATATGACCGGGGCATCTGAAGGCTGTCTTTGATATATCTTCTATTGCCATGAAGATCTGGTTATAACCAGCATTCCCATCCATAAAGCTAATGACTTCATACCCGGCTTTGCATCTACTAGCAAATCGGCAAGCGGCATCGGGTATCCATCCATCGGAATGGCTTTATTAAGATTTCTAAAGTCTATGCATACTCTCATCTTTCCATTCTTCTTGTATACAGGAACTATATTTGAAATCCATTCGCATACTTGCATGGCCGAATGAAATTTGCTTCCAACAATCTTTCAATCTCTTTTTCACATCGGCCAATACCTCCTCTTTATAGATCCTTCGTGGAGGTTGTTTGTAAGGACGATAACCGGACTTAATAGGTAATCGATGTTCAACAATAGAGCGATCCAATCCGGGCATCTATGTATAATCCCAGGCAAAACAATCTTTGAATTCCTTTAAAAGGGCTATTAAGCGTGATTTGTACTCGAATTCAATTCAAATTTGCACTAATGTACATCGGCCTTGGCTTAGTACCATCACCAACATCTATTTCTTCTAGCTTGTCGGCCGACATAAAACCATGCCCCAACTTTCCTTTGTTGCCATCGATTGGGTTACCCATTAAAAATTCTTGTGAGAGCCGATTTGCTTGGATCGGTTTGTTGATCCCCGTTGAAGACATTCACGGGACCTTCTCCCCATACTTTTTGGGAAAAACAATCAATACCATCATATTCCCAATAAGCGGGTTCCGCAGCAGCAACACTTACAGAATCATCAGCGTGGACAACCTCAATGTCGTCTCCAACCCATTGAATAAGAATTTGGTGCATGGTTGAAGGGATGCAACAATTGGCATGGATCCAGTCTCTTCCCAAAAGCAAACTGTATGCCCCTTGCCATCAATGACAAAGAAAGTAGTAATCAAAGTCTTTGATCCAATCATCAACTCGACATGTACAGCTCCTCGAGTATCAAAAGGATTGCCAGCGAAATCCCTAAGAACCATGTCAGTTTTTAACAAGTCTTCACTCGTCATTCCAAGCTTCCTGAAAGTTGTATATGGCATAATATTGATAGCAGCACCTCCATCAACAAACATTTTAGTCAGAGGCTTGCCATTGACGTATCCTTTTAGATAAAGTGGCTTCAAGTGACGATATTTGGCTGGTTTGTCGAAAGTTGCCTGTTGTGTCAATACCAGCTGAGCCATCAAATCTTGAAACTCACTCTCATCAAAATCAGAGTATACTTCTTCTTGGACATCTTGATTTTCAGGAGCTATGAACTCCGATGGGAGAAAGAAAGCCATACATGCCTCACCCGAAGGTCCATGTTCATCGGGCTTCTTCTTAGGGCGCCATACCGGCTTCTCTTCAGCATCTACTTGTTTTAACTCTTTGTTCCTCAAACGCTGAACCCTTCTCTTTTGGCTTTTTCTCAGTCCTGGAGGGCACCACTGTCCTTTCTGCCAAACGTATTCGTGAGGATTTCCTTCTCCATTGTATCCCTTGTGATGAGTCCATCGCTGATCTGCAAACCTCTTTCTTTTGCTGATTTTCAAAACCATCTATTTTTACGCCGATCGTCCTCAAGAAATTGTATTCCAAGTCTTTCATGGACCCGGTCGGCGGTTGACTCGAGATCGCCTGTACCCGAAATATTGATCACTTTGCATTCGGGGCAATTGTTTCTAGCGAGGCAACTTCAAGCCTTCGTTCCAGCAATGTTTAAAGAATGAACAACCCCAATGAGACTGCTCCATCTCTCTCACATGCTCTTCTTGCTCTCTACGGTATACCTCTTCTTCGTATCTCCGGCGTTCCTCTATAAACCTTTGTTCTTCATAGTATTCCCGTTCTTGCTGTCTTTGCCATTTGTTCAGCAAAATACGTGATGTTACCCTAGGCTTGGAACTTTCTCCTCTTTCGGTTCGGCTATTCTTGAACCGAACTTTTTGTTTCAGCTCTTCACTTGTGATTTGCTGATCAGGGTCGACAGTGCCATTCTTCTTCGCTCTGTCAGAGGTTAACACCTTCATCTTGCCTTTACCTTTAGAATCATCTGCAGAAACCATATTCACAGAGAATGAAATCATATTTTGAGGAAAAGGTTGACCATCAATCTTCATCTTGCCATCAAACTTCAGATGTCCCTCCTGAATAGCCTTTTGAATCCGCACTCTGAACACTCGGCAATCATTAATGGAATGAGAATTAGTGTTGTGATAACCATAATACTTCTTGTCTTTCACTCCTTCAGGACGCAGCATAGGATGTCCATCTAGCAGTTTAATGCGTCCTTCCCTTACTAACAGATCAAAGAGCTTATCGGACTTGGAGACATCAAAGTCATAAGTTCCTTTTTGTTGCCTCAACCAACGCTGGCTAACTTGAGTAGGCTCCTTTGCCCAAGTCAATTCAGCTGCGGCTACCTCGTCATCATCATCATACTCAACCGCTTCTTCTAGAAAACTTTGATACATTTTACTGGCAACATTTCCCTTTTGGAAGCGGTTATCTCTTTTGAACCCCCGAGCTTGATTACTCATAGCAGCCGATCATTTGTGAAAGTTGACCAAGGTCATCAAATTCCATGCCGAACACGACTTCTCTCGACATTAATTTTGCATGCACGCTATCGCCATCCCGTGCAACCGATCATCGGTAAGTTCAATGAATAACAAAGGTTCTTGGTCTCTCTAAATCTGCGAAGATACTCCTGCGGTGTTTCATTAGCTCTCTGTCTCAGACTCATGAGGTCGACTAGCTTCTTTTCATTAGTACCCGTGAAGAAATATGCATGAAACTTTTGTTCTAGTTCTGCCCACGTACCAATGGAATGGACCGGCAGGGAGGTAAACCATGTGAAGGCTGGCCCCTGTGAGAGACAAAGGAAAATACCGAATTCTCCAAGCCTCATATGTTGAAGCTTCCCCCAAGCTGCATCAAGTACCGACTGATGTGCTCTATGGTGCTAGTATCATCTTGGCCAGAAAACTTGGTCAAATCTGTCGGAGGCTTCACTCTTGGAGGAAGTGCCACTCTATTGTACCATTCTGGATAAGGAGATTTGTATGAATAGGATTGATTCTTCGGCTTTAGGCCGAACTGATTCTGCATCATGTCAGCCATCCTATGCATGATGACATCAATATCTGACTTTAGAGCCCCACGTGTTTGCCTTCCAGAAGGTATCCCTGATGCACTCCTATACCCTAGATTCGGCAAAGCATCCGAGAAAGTATAATCAAGTAAATTCGATAACCATCTCCATACATGTTTCTTTGCAACTTTGTTTGATGCCGGGGGACACTTTGAAAGCGCATGCGGCACATCTTCTGTTGTGCCAAATGTCACTTGACCATAGGTAGGAAGCTGCTGTTTCTCGTTAGGGACTGGTCCGTCTTTGTTTGAACCAGACGCTCCTTCATCTCTAGTAGGCTTTTCTTGGTATTTTGGCGGGTTGAAAAGTGTTGGTCCACGAATTGGTCCTGCATTCTCTTCAAAATACTTATCACCGATGGGCGAAAGTACTAACCATGATTGCACGAAAGGTGTTCAAGAAAGCTGTGTTATGATTTGTAATAGTTTCTCCTAGAGCTTTGTGAACCAATTCTGACACCTTTTGAGCCTCTTCTTCTTCAGTGTAATCAGATTGATGTGGAAGAAGAACCCTTGGCAATGACTGCTTTTGGAAGACCTTATTGCTCTTGTTCTTGGTGAAGGACATCAAACATTTTTGCTGAAATTGATCACATGCTTGTTGCACCAACTCCCTTGAATTCTCCGGCAATTCATCCAAAGTCACATCCAGAACGTGATTGTTGTTGATTTCAGACATCTTGAACAACGGTGTCCCACCGAGCGTGCCAAAAAGTGTGTTGACACAAAATGCGACGCACTGTGCCTCACACACAGCAAGCCGAAAAGCGTGGCTTTAAATCGGATAGCCGCACGGTTTGGAAATCCGGAAACGTGCCAGTCAGTTTGACCTGAAAGCTGACAAGGGACAAAAGATTGTTAGCTACAAAATCGGAACGTGCCGGATGAGACCAGACAGTTCCGTATATACGGCCTTGAAGCCACTTACGACGACATACAGCTATAGAAGCTGTCTGCCAATCATGCATATGATTCATTCGGCTAACATGAAGACAAAACACGTGAAACATTCGATTGCCGAACGCGCATGCATGAGAAGACATGTTTGAACAAGTAAGAATTGATCACGAATTTTAAGCATAACCAAGCTCGGCAGTCCAGCCGATTTGGGGTCCATGAAGAAGGAACAAACAAGCTATCACGAATAAACCCATCAAGAACTTGCATCTGCCGCACGACACCCGGTCCCATCAAGATTCAAACGCTTCTAACGTGCAAGAACCCGCAACATGTAACAATCTAGATTGATCTTATTCGGCTATATAGGCATATGATCTATCTTTCATGGTGACATGGTATGTACGTCAAAGAGCAAATAGATCTATGAAAATAAAGAGCCGAAAACAACCAATCTAGATTGGGCAAAAGAGTGTTACAAATAAATAAATAAAAGCGTTAAACACATGCAACACGTGATAACTTAATGAATCTACTAGATCTTGCCAAAATCTAATAGAGCCGATAACTATCTTGCTTCGCTAAGCTATCAAGCGGACGCCTTTGCCGCACGGCCATCTAGTCGAGATAAACAAAGCATAAGCAAAGACTTCTTGATCGTCAAGCGGGCGCTTTGCCGCACGGCCATCCGGTCGAGACAAACAAGACTACTTGCATCAATATCTAAATCCACCGCATGATACTAGACATGATAGCAAGGTTGCCGGAACTTACGGAGGTCGACGGATCGATGGCTCCTCTCGAAGAACTCGACGACACGACAAAAGGACTCGAAACTTGGCACGGGGCCGGTTGTGTTGATTTGATTGTGAATATCCTTTACAATGGTCGAGGGTTTATATTTATACCCTGAACATAACATGAGTCCTAAGAGATTACGATTACACAATTCATTAAAGGTAACTCAAAAGCATGGTGATTCTCTCGCTATAGTCTTCCTCGGAGTCCTTGATCATCACACTCTTCTCCTTTTATTCGGCTTCCTGCTTGCCACCTTTTGCTTCTCGAATGGAGCCACCGCCTTTAAAGATAGCCGACCGTACGAATGCTTGCCGAACCGTCCAGAGTTAGCCGTACGAACACTTGCCGAATAGTTCAAGGTTAACCGACCGCACAAGCGTTTGCCGAATGCGCTGATCTCTTGCCTTTCCGCGAGCTTTGCCGAACGGGCCCACCTGTCATCTTGCCGGCCCTTACCAAAATCCAGTGTTAACAGCCGTGAAGGACATGGGGACCGTCCACCACTTCCTCGGCACGTCGCCGACCACGCGTTGGGATGGCGAAATGCAACCCCATTGCAACAACAGCGGACACAAAACCAAAGGCTTCTACAACAGAAAACAAGCCTGTTTACTACACCACTTCCTACCAAAGCCTCGCCGATGCTCTACAATATCTGGTGATTAATCATCCCGACATCACGTATGCTATACAATAGGTCTGCCTTCACATGCACGTGTTGCAGGACATGAGCCAGACAATGCTAAAGTGTATCCTTAGTATATCAAAGGGACCATCGGTTTTGATGTTCAGCTACAGCTGCAACATCATTGTTGGTATTTATTAACATGCACATAAAATCCATAAGCACATGGATACCCATGTAGCGCTTCACCAAAAAGTAACATAAAATATCAAACTCAAAGAAACATGTGTGAGGATAACTAAATCTAGACTTAACCCCTAAGTAGTAGCTAAGGCATGAGAATATAGGAGCATAAAGAAGATGAATAAAGTCTTCTAGTCCTGACTTCAATAATATGTGTTTGGTATTGTTCAACTGGAAAAATCACTTAGGAAGAACAAAAACAGAGTATAATCTTCCTAGAAGTAGCTCCTGCTCAGCCTACTAAAGGGAGGTGGGATATATAAGATTCAATGAGACTATAAGAGTCACCCTCGTGAGCTACCACCAATCTAGATGATAGGGAACATCTACCTGTAACTGAGTCTAAGCACCATGCTTACACTATTATACTACTTTAACCTAGGAGTGACAAGGATTAAAGTACTCAATAGAGAGTCACAAACTTGAAGAACAATGCAAATAATGTTATTTACTTAAATCAAAAGTCAATTACCAGAGAAATCTTAGAAGCAAGCTCCAAAGAATTTGATTCCATTATGTACAAGCCATAGCGAGAGCAACGATAGGACAACAATTCCTCCAAGACTCTCTCTCTTCCACTCCATCTCACTATTTCTAAATATAAGACTATATCCTATTCATGGTAGGACTATTCTTCTTCTTGAATTAGAGGCTCTGGATCATGATTATGGTTTTCGATGAGGCTTAGGGTTTCTCTAGATTAGGCCTCCCTGAGGACGGGGTACATGGCTCTTTATATAGCCCGAAGCAATGAATCTAGACCCTTGAATCAAACTAACCTTGATCAACAATGTAGATGCAAACTCTAATAAAAAAGAAACTGATGTATGAAGGAGAGGCTGACAGGCGGCCCCACTAGGCCAGTAGGTCTATAGGTGGGGCCGGCCAGCCCCACATGTCAGTTCCTAGACCCCTACATCTGTTGAGAGCCCTCTGCTATCCTCTGGTACCTTTTGGAGTTGGTTCCGCTTTGTAATATTGCGATCAGGTCTAACATGTAGGTCCTCTTTGATGGTTTGTTCTGATTAATCCCTGCTAAAGCACATAGATTCACTAAAACTCATGGAATTCATCAGTTTAAATCCTATTTATATGTATGTGGTCCTTTTTAGTCATTAATGCAAGGTATCTTGATGGTTTATATTGGATGTTATTGGCCGTCAACAGTCACCCATGATCACCGCCTACTTGGAGTAGGCTAGCTACCCCGACACACGGCGATCTACATCAGGCTTCTACATCTTCCTTGGCAACTCCTTCATCTCGTGGTCCCCTAAATGATAGACCACGATATCGAGGTCAAGCGCTGAGGCAGAATATTGCGCCATCGCCAACGCTGTCTCAGAGTGCTCTTAGCTTCGTCACCTCCTAGCCGAGGTGCATTGCAAGGTCCCATCAGCAACAGTAGCATTCTACGACTACATCTCATCTGTGTACATGTTCCAAAACCCATTGCACCTTCAGCGAACCAAGCACATAGAGCTTGACATTCATTTCATCTGGAAGATCGACATTGACGAGCTCTATGTCATGCACATTCTTAGTGCACGGCAACTCGCCGATGTGTTCACCAAGGGGCTCCCTTCGGCACTATTCAACGACCTCGGGGACAACCTCTCCATCACTTCAGATGACGTCAGACTATGGGGGTGTCAACGGAACAATGTCTCCAACGTCTCCACCGGCTAGAGAGAGACCGAGTCTTCAGCGATGCCCGCTTCTCACGCACTAGCTGAGCCCACATCTCTAGAAAGCGTGCTCTGCCACACACACGCGCGCTCAACACGCTCACCCACTCACGCATGTACAGGTGTGACCAAAGGCCGGCATTGTAATATATCTACATATATACTAGAAGAATGCCCACGCGTTGCTGCGGGAATTATAGGATTCATCTTCAATATCAGAAAGCTAAGAAAACACCTATCGATAAAACTGTGTCTATGTATATATCTTTGTAAAGAAAATAGATATATAATATGTAGCAACAAAGAGGAAGACATACAACTGCTCACCTGTAAAAATCCCTTGGGAGCTTCTCAGATGCTTGGATCTGTCGTCGCATATCGCAAGTAGCACAATCTTAAAAGATCAGGTTGCACTATACCCGTGCGCATGCTAGCCAAAAAGAAAAAAAATCAAAGTCGAACCATACAGAGCACTATCTCCCACATACTGGAGCTCAATGACTTGTGGGATCCTTGGATGACGTGGCCTCACAAAATTGCAAAAAAATATTATAGTGGGGTTTAGCTTTATAAGAGTTTAAGATTTAAGATATATGTACACAACACATGATGAATACAATTTTTCCAGTTGATCAATCCCATTCTACATAATGGAATGACGCAGTCAGTTAGACAAATTTAAGGAGGGATGATGGCACAGCTAGACAATTTTATGAACTGACTGTTCTCTTTGTAAAAAAATCTATATGCAAACAATTTTCTTTCTTATACACAAGACTATCAAACACTGTTTACAAGTCGTCCGACTAATCTTGATTAGTCATGGTGACCGACTAGGGGTATCGTCGACTAGTACAAGTCGTCCGATTAATCGTGATTAATCGACCTAGTCGATCCCATGGCAACTAGGTTCGACTGGCCGACTTGTAAACATTGCTATCAACAGAGGAACATGAATCATGTATTGAAGGTTCTTCATGTCATGCACTACTTTTATTTGGCTCGGAATATAGTAATGAACAACAGAATATAGTAATGAACAATGGCAGTATTGTGGCACTTATTCTGTCTGTCCTAGTGTTCTATACATAAGATCTGGGCTATCAATGTAATTTTAAGAAATAGCAACATTTCATTAATTCAATAACAAATGAAATACAACAGTTCAAATAGTTCATAAAATCATACCACTGGATAGTTAAAACATACATAGAAACTAAAAAGAACCCCCCTAAGAGGGGCTATGTTGTTTTATATATTAAAAAAATGACCACCAAAATTCAAGCCAAAAAGGAGCACATAGGTTGGGGGTTGGCTGGGGTGGCAAACCCACACCTCCTGCCAAACTTAACACCACAGGTTAAAAGGTACAGCTCATACAAAATATATAGAACCAGCATGACTGCACTAGAGAAACATGGGGATTCCATCCAAGATGGCCTACTCCTAGCTAGCCTAATATAGCTAGTTCAAATTTGCACATACACCATGCAAAAACTATGAATTGGTTAGTAGTTGGGCGATGCAGAAACATCTCTTTTCTAGAGATGGCGTCAAGGGGAAAACTCCCAGTCCCCATCGATGAAAGAATCACCATTGTTGATGAAATCCGACTGAAAGAAAACTAGTTTAGTTAGATAAACATCATATAAGTAGTAATCATCAATTCCATAAGCAAAGCTAGATAGTCTAGACAGACTAAATTTAAAATAAGCAAGCAATTTGACATGTCTTATGGTCAAGTTATGCATGAACAAGCAGGATGAATATGAGCAATGCAATGAGTACTAACAACTAGAAGCATCTTTTTATTTCACAACTAGAAGTACTTAAACCAACATCAGTTAGGTAAATTCCTCATGTGTTAATTTACTTTTGCACAAGTTGCAAAATGGAATACAATAAAATAAGGACAGAGATAGATTTTATGCATAAAAAGGAGGAGAAATGATCTTACTTGATTAACCAAGGAAGCAAGGAAATCATCTAAGTCATCGATCTACGCATTTTGTGCCTCACTTGTTCCCATGAGGAATTCACTTGCACCACCACCATTCGGCACCTGGGTCAGCAAGGCAGAGTTGTCTATCTGAGGATCAAGTATGGTGCTTGAAGAACTAGTCAAAGCAGAATTAGCAATGGGCATCACTGTAGGGTGTGTGTTATTTCCAAAACTGAATGCTGTCACCTGCTCTCTGAAACCTACCATTGGTACAGTGTTCCTCATGGTTCCTGCTATTTTCTTCTGATACTCATTTCTAAAAGTTGGAGTCTGTCCAGAGGAGCCTGCAAATCTAGACAATTGGTTGATATTGAAAATGTTACCCTGTGAAGCACCTGCAGACATTCCAACATTATTACCAAGATCAGAAAATCTTGATGGCACAACAGCTTTCCAGGAGTTGCTAGGTCCCGCAATATGGTGAACTTCGCTTGCAACCTTGTTAAATTGGACACCAGAACATGGTTGACGCTGAACCGAAGGCTGGTTCACCAAGTCAGGAGACTGCAATGGTAAATGACCTGAAGGAGCCAACATCTCACCATCTAATATATCTTCAAAAGGAATACCTCTGCTTGACCCCAAAATCTTGCCACGCAATATGCTGGCATAGGAGCTGCAGGAACGAGACGAAGAAAAGGACATGTTTGAGGTCAATGGTGGACTGTCATTTGAGATATTTGCAAATGAACTCCCAGAGACTGGTTTGCTTGCACTCAAAACCACACCATTTGAACTATTTGCAAAGGAGCTGCCAGAAGGAGCAGAAGGGAAGCACTGGCTTGAACCTGGCAGCCCACCACTCGAGGACCTGAACAGACTCTATGGGCAGCGAAGTTTGTGTTCCAATAGCACATAAGGAATTAATATTTGCAAAATAATTGCTTGAGCTTGGAGAGCCAATAAAGGATGGGACATTCATGTTTCTCCACAATGCTTCAGTTTCGTCGAGCAAATGGATTAGAATTCTTGAGCGTGCTCTCGCTAAGATTTCTAAGGTACATTCGGTACTTCTGAAATCACAAAATAGACAAGTACATTTCGTTAAGAAAAAAAGGACAGCCATAAAATGAGTGAGGTGATCTCTTAATTATGAGGTCAAACAAAAAGAAATTTAGGAAAGAAAACTAACTCCACAAGTGCAAATATATGTAACATACCAAACTCAATACATGTGTGTACACCACTGGAGCTTTGTGTGTGGCAGACACACATTCCAGTTGAATTGCTGAAGTGTCAGACACAAATTCCATTGACATAAACACAATATTGAGTTTGAGATGGAAATTGTGCAGAAACAAGTTCTATCCAAATATGTTTAACAATAATATAGTACTCTGTAGATGGTAACACAAAGCATACTGACTGAGCATAAGAGTAGAAAACAAACCTGCAGATGACTTGCGACATTCTCTCTAGTAAGGCCTTCCACATTCATGACTTCTAATATCTTCTTAGGAACAGCCCCTGCATTTACAACAACAAAATATTTGTTAAAAGAAACTGATTTAACAAAAGAATTATTGATAGATAAAGCCATGAAATGTGAGAACTTACTATCCATGCCAATCTGATGGACTGCTTGTAAAAACTGCCGGTGTAGTTGACCACACCACTGGACCCTTTGCTTCTTCTAGGTTGAGGTGTTCTCGTTGTCCTCATCAGGAACATCCACAACCTTTTTGTTTTTTCTAGAATACTTCTTTGTGTGGCTTGCTCCAACCTTCTCACCTTTATCACCATTCCCGGATGTCATCTTTCGAGCAACATCATCACAACCACTATCGATGTCTTTGTTTCGTGGATCAGTCTTACTATTCTTCACCACATGTGTCCATATGCCCCTAAGGTGTTCGAGGCGCACTGGCTTTACCATATAATCATAGGCACCATGCTTTATCCCTTTCACTATAGTTTGTGTGTCACTATCTGTGGATAGCACTGCATGGCATAAGGCAACTTAAATCAATTATGATATACAGAAGTCAACAAGCTCAATAGACTAGACATTAAATGATCTAGTCGCCTTCATATTTAGTTGACGAGGCACATTTTTCAAATTTTGTTTTCTTTAGGCATTACATGTGTCATTTACAGTCAACAATATTTAGTAGTAATTGAATTCACCTACTGCATATGAACAAAAAGTAGCATATGAAATGAACTACAAACAACAATTCAAGTAGCTAGACTAGACTGATTCAGCAATTTGGAATTGTTAAAAATTTATTTCATGGCTGAAATTAATGAAATTCACAAAATTTTAGAAGTTTCGGTCCAAATTGCAGGAAAAAATTAGATGAAATCTGAAAATTTAAATTTCTAAATGGTTCATTGATATGCTTCCTACTTTCTATTTACAACTTAGCCATAGGCCATAGCCTAGTGGACAAGTTTCATGTCATGGGTAGTTGGTTGCGCCTATTGGGTTGGGTTCAGTAGTGTGGCCCATTAGTGTTAGGGTTAATTAGAGATATGGGTCCCTTGAGGAGAGGTATCCTTTGAATTGAGCAGAAGAAATAGAGTTATTATCCCAGTCCCTTCTCCTATCCCTGATGGCCCTAACCCAAGCAGCCCAACATCAGCCTGTAGCTGGACACCCTCAACTAGGTGAAATTCTGACTGGATCAGAAGGAAAATTGGCCTCATGAGCCCCAGGCCAGTATACTGCTTATCTTATGAATTTGCAATTACATGATATGCTTATTGGCTTCAACAAATGGATCTATTTAGGGATTCAGTGCAAAGGTATAACAAGAAGCTATAACAAATGTTGTTTATTGAATTAGTTGTTCACATTATTCATTGATCACTGATTCTATGTTACGAGTTTGGTTTATGTATGAGGAGGCAAGTCAAATAGAAAATGATGCAATGAGCAGCATAAGCACATGGGCAGTGGCATCATTTTTAGCTGAAGAAAAAGTGATAGATTTGTACAAGAGAAAATGTGAAGGACCATTAAGAGCCTGTTTGGTTGCCTACATCCAGCTGAACTAGGCTGGTCAGATGTAGGATGTCCTTGTTTGGTTGCTTGGTCCTAAGGTTGGGCCAGACTCTGGGCATGCAAGCTTGAAGCCAGGCCCCTGGGGAAACATGGGTATCGGCCATTTCTGCCGGACCAAGCTCGCCTGGTGTAGGTGCTTAGTTCACTAATGATGTTATTAGTGTATGATTAGTAAATATCAAGGGATATTAATGTGTTTTAAAAATGTTTCAGACATAATTAGATAAAATAAAAACATTAAGAGTATATTTGTACAAAATAAAAATCATAATCATAATCTTATAATATTTTTATCTCATGCAACATATCTTTGTAGAAGCAACCAAATAGCATCTCTTCTGAATGTACATTCAACCAAACATGCAAGTGTTGCATGTGCTTAGCTCCATGTGAACCTGGCTCTCAGATACGAGCCAGGCTTTACACATATGTGAACCAAACAGGACCTAAGTAGATCAGGGAAATTGGCTTTGGGGTTTCTTTCTTCTTGCTGTTTGGTGTTTATGCAGCTAGCTTCTAAGCTGGTGCAAGGTAGATGAGTTAGTGTTGAATAATCTGCTGCTGGTCTTGTAAGTCTGCACTACAGACCAATCTTCTGCAGCTTGGTGAGAACACTAGAAGTCTGCAACTGCAGACAACTTTATAAGACTGAAAAACAGTCAAAGCTATAGTGAGAACACTAGACTAGAAGTAGGCTAGTAGTGTCCCTTAGCTAATAAGTTTTTATAGGCTTATCCTGTAGCTAGAACAGTAGTTTTCTTTGACAGCAGCCCACCTTTAGTGTTTCTAGTTTACACACAACTGAACCTACCCCTCTATGTATAAGTAGGCAACCATGGTAATGTAATTTTCAATTCAGCATTTGCCACATTTAGTCTTTCAGAGAGTAGCTCTCAGGAGAGGTACAGCTCGAGTGTGTGGTGTGTGTGAGTGTTGTTCTTAGTTCAGAGCAGCAACAACATCATTTTGGAACATGTTGCTGCACTTTCCTTCTGTGTGTATGTGCTGTGCTCACTGATCATCTTCTACTTACTACTGTGAGTTGTTGTGTGGGTGTTGGTGAGCTTGCTGCCCAACTGTGGGGAAGATCGAGGGCCAACAAGTGGTATCAGAGTCGAGGTTGTGCTATTCGTGATCACCGGTGGTGGCTGGTGAGGATAGCACATCGACGACGGTGCTAGGTGGTGGAGCAGAGGCACCACCAAGCCAGGAGGTCATCATCAAGAGGACCGTGCGAGAGGTTGGCAGGGCAGGGCCAACTGGCAAGTCCTCACCTGCACAAACTACGGCAAGTGGGTGGTGCTGATGAAGTTCGAGCTGCGTGTACGCAAGCTTTGGCGGGCCATTGAGGAAGGCACCAGGGATGAAGAGGAGGACAGCTCAGCGATGGAGGCGATCCTCTCCGCTGTGCCTCCTGAGTATGTGGAGTCAGTAGGCGCAAAGGACTCCACAGAGGCTACTTGGGATGCCCTCAAGGCCATGCGTATCGGGTCTGACCGCGTGAAGAAGGTGAAGGCGCAGGAGCAGTGGTGGGAGTATGAGGCGCTGGCATTCCACGATGGTGAGGCAGTGTAAGATTTTTCACTCCGTCTGCAGCCACTTGTCAACCAGTTGGCGGCGAATAGCGTCACCATCACTGACGAGGAGGCGTCGCCAAGTACCTACGTGTCATGCCACCCAAGTACACATAGATTGCGCTCTCCATCGAGACGCTGGTCAATATGTCCACCGTCACGATCGAGGATGTGGGCGGTGGATGAGCGCATGGAGTCGGCGACGATAACGGCCGGCGGCAAGTTGCTGCTGAGCAAGGAGTGGTGCCCGGATGCGGGAGAGACGGTCCGGGGAAGGCTCTTTCGGACGAGGCGGTGATGGCAAGCCCCGTGGGAAGGCCCCATAAGAAGATGAAGGACAGCGTGCCCATGGCCAGTGACGCCTGTCGTTGTTGCGGGAAGAATGGGCATTGGGCGAAGGAATGTCTGGACAAAAAGGAGAAGAAGGCCTAGGTCACTTGCCTAGGTGGACGATGATGAGTCTACTCTCTTGATGGCCCCGTTCTGTGCTCTGCATGACGTTGAGCCAGAGGCAGATGAGGTGGTGGCCGCGGAGCAAAGGACCACAACGCAGGCCATTCGCCTCGACGAGCCACGCACACAAGTCTACCTTGGACAAGTTGGCAATGGTGATACTTGGACTCTAGAGCCAGTAACCACATGACGGGCTCCAAGCAAACCTTCTCTAAGCTCAACGGCAGTGTGATAGGTCAGTGAAGTTCAGTGACAACTCAAAGGTGCAGATTCAGGGTTGTGGCACCATCATCTTCTGGTGCTTGAACGACGAGTAGTGCACGTTCTGGGATTCTACTACATCCCACAGCTCCAGCTGAGCATCATCAGCATCTGACAGCTGGATGAGTGCGGCTGCGAGGTGCTAGTCAAGAGCGACATCCTAAGGATTCGGGATCAGGAGCAGCGGCTACTCGCCAAGGTGCAAGCTCCTAGAACTGGTTGTACCTACTGGACTTGAAGGTGGAGCAGCTGGTGTGCCTGGCGGCACGGCACACCACAGAATCGTGCCTGTGGCATGCATGGTTCAGGCACTTGAGCTTTGATGCGCTCAGATGGTTGGAGAAGCTGGTGCGAAGGCTACCCCACATCAAGCACACCGGTGAGCTATGTTATAGTTGCCTGATAGGGAAGCAGAGGAGGCTACCATTTCTGAAGGGAACGAAGTATCATGTTGGGTACATGCTGGAGCTCATCCATGACAACCTCTACGGACCAATCACGCTGGCCATGCATGGCGGATGGTGCTACTTGTTGCTCGTGGATGATTGCAGCCTCTACATGTGGCTGCAGCTGCTAACGAGCAAGGATGAGGCGGTGGCAGTGATTAAGAAGTTTTAGGTGTGGGCTGAGGCAGAGTTTAGGAAGAAGCTACAGGTGCTGAGGACCGATTGTGGCAGCGAGTTCACATCGGTGGAGTTTGCCGTGTACTGCGCGAATCAGGGGTGGTGCACCACCACGACGCTATACTCGTCACAACAGAATGGTGTGGTGGAGCGGCGGAACCAAACTATTGTTGGCATGGCTTGCAGCATGATGAAAGAAAAGCACATGTCGGCTAAGTTCTATGGGGAGGCAGTGAGCACAGTGGTCCCTGCACCCATGAAGGCGCTAAAGGGCATGACGCCGTTCAAGGCTTGGTATGGGAGGAAACCAGATGTCTCCTTCCTATGAACGTTCGGGTGCATCGACCACATCATGAAGATGAAGCCAAACCTCACCAAGTGGAGGAGAGAAGCATGCAGATGGTGCTCCTAGGCTACGAGGAGGGCAGCAAGGCCTACAGGATGTATGATCCGCGTGGAGCCAAGGTAGTGATCTTGTGGGACGTGGTGTTCAATGACAAGGCGGCCTGGGATTTAGAGGATCCAGTAAAGGGGGAAGCTGGTGGTGTCAACAGGATGTACGTCATCGAGTATCTCGTCATCAACGGCGACGGAGACGCTGGAGCAGAGGAGCCAACTGCATGCGTCAAGTGCAGCAGTCGTGGCGGCATCAAGTGAGCTACCAAGTCTAGCCATGGTGGGTAAGGGCGACCAGACTCCACCAACAACCGCGCACACACCACCACAATTCCCTGTTGCGACAGGATAGGGGCACCTCCAGCTACACCGGTCGAGTTCGTCACTCCTCTGAGCGATATCGACGAGTACGTCGATGCCTTCCACGACGGTGAGGAGGTGTGCTTCCACACCATGGACAACCTCATCAGAGGTTGCACCAAGCCTGGCGGAGATGAAGGTAATCGAGGATAACGAGACTTGGGAGCTTGTTGGTCCGCCTCCAGGCCGCCGTACGATCGGGCTAAAGTGGGTGTACAAGGTGAAGTGCGACGAGCACGGTGCCATCGTCAAGCACAAGGCGCGCCTCATCGCCCATGGCTTTCTTCAACACGAGGGCATCGACTTCGAGGAAGTCTTTGCGCCAGTGGCGTGCATGGAGTTGGTCCGCCTGCTGCTAGCTCTGGTAGTAGGGAAGGACTGGCGCATGTCGTCCTTCCTCAACGGCGAGCTGGTGGAGACAGTTGTCGTCAAGCAAGCTCCAGGCTTTGCCATCAAGGGAGCAGAACACAAGGTGCTACGGCTGCACAAGGCCCTGTACAAGCTACGGCAAGCACCGCGGCAATGGAACGGCAAGCTCGATGCCATGTGAGCGCGCTTGGGTTCACCCGCTGTGCGACAGAGCACACGCTCTACACATGACAGCAAGGGAAGGAGGAGCTCATCGTCGATTTGTATGTGGACAACATGTTCGTCATCGGAGCGCGCGCGGAGGACATCGATGGCTTCAAGCGTCAGATGGTGGCTCGGTTCCACATGAGCGACCTCAGATAACTGTCCTACTACCTCAGTATCGAGGTGAGGCAGGGAAGCGAATCCATTACGCTGGGCCAGCGCGCCTATGCATAGAAGTTGCTGGAGGATGGTGGCATGGACTGACTTTAAGCCATGCACAACTCCGATGGAGGAGAGCTAAAGCTGTCGAAGGACAACACCATGGTGATGGACGCAACGCGCTACCGAAGCATCATCGGCGGGCTGCGCTACCTGATTCACACACGACCAGACATCATGTCCGCTTTAGGGTATGTGAGCAGGTTCATGGAGGACCCCAAGAGGATCATTGGCTGTGATGAAGCATCTGCTGCGCTATGTCAAGGAGACCATCGATCGGGGCGTGGTCTTCCCCAAGAATGGCGGAGCAACTACGGCTAAAAGGCCTCAATGACACAAACATGGCGGGCGACATTGATGGGCAGAAGAGCACCTCCGGCATGCTCGTCTTTCTTGGCTCGGCCCTGATTTCATGGCAGTCACTGAAGCAAAAGATCGTGTGCTATCTACGTGCGAGGCGGAGTACATAGCAGCAGCCACAGCGGCGTGCCAGGCAATCTGGTTGCGCCGGCTGCTGGGCGAGCTCATCGGAGAAGAGGCTCACCCACCAACACTGATGGTGGACAATCAGCCCACCATCACCCTTGCAAAGAAGTCCTCCATGACCGAAGCAAGCACATTGACACCTGTTTTCTTCACTTCATTTGTGATCGTGTCGATGGAGGACAGATTGTTCTGGAGTTTGTCGAATCTAGACGGCAGCTTGCAGACATCCTCACTAAGCCACTCAGCCGTCTTCGGTTCATGGAGCTGAGGACGAAGATTGGAATGGTGGAAATCAAGCAAGAGCAGCAAGATTAGGGGAGGAATTGTTTAATAATCTAATGTTGTTCTTGCAAGTTTGCATTGCAGACCAAACTTCCGCACCTTGGTGAGAACCCTAGAAGTCTGCAACTACAGACAACTTTGAAAGACTGAAAAACAGTCGAAGCTGTAGTGAGAATACTAGACTAGAAGTAGGGGTGTCCCTTAGCTAATAAGTTTTTGCAGGCTTATCCTGCAGCTAGGATAGTAATTTTCTTTGACTGCAGTACAGCAGCCCACCTTCAGTATTTCCAGTTCACAGACAATTGGACCTACCCCTCTATGTATAAGTAGGCAACTATGGTAATATATTTTCAGTTCAGCCTTTGCCACATTCAAGCTGCTGCTCGAGTGTTGCTGTGTGTGGCCAAAGGGCCTCTAGTTGAGTTGGTTAGAGGATCCCAGCGGCACTCCTCAGGTCCTAGGTTTGACTCCTCGTGGCAGCGAATTTTAGGCCGGGGTTAAAAAAATCCCCTTGTCTGTCCTTGGCCAAAGCACAGGTCTAAGGCCCGGCCTCGGTCGTGGTAGTCTCACATTGGCTACGGTGCCGCTGTGTATGGGTGGGCCAGGGATTCGGGGGTTTTCTTGACCTACGTGAGAAGGTCATCTTATATGCAATGTCCGGGGGCCGGGGCCTGTCTTACCCCCTCCCCCCCCTAGGTCAAGTTTTTTTTAGTGTTGCTGTGTGTGTGTGTGTGTGTGTGTGTGTGTGTGTGTGTGTGTGTGTGTGTGTGTGTGTGTGCTGTTCTCAGTTCAGAGCAGCAGCAACAGGGGTGTGTGTGTGTGCACGCGCGCTTGTGTGTGTGTGTAGGCAACCATGGTAATATAATTTTCAGTTCAACATTTGCCACATTCAATCGTTCAGAGAGAAGCTCTCAGCAAAGCTGCTGCTCGAGTGTGTGTGTGTGTGTGTGTGTGTGTCTGTGTGAGTGCTGTTCTCAGTTTAGAGCAGCAGTGTGTGCTCACTGATTATCTTCTACCTACTGCTGTGAGTTGTTGTGTGGGTGTTGGTGAACTTGCTGCTCACCTGTGGGCAAGGTCGAGAGCCAACAGTTAGTGCTTACAAAAGATAGATTATATACAAAGATCTTTACATTTATATAAGTTGTTTGTCATTTTCAGTAGTCAGATTTCAGCCAACCAAAACACACACATATATGTCAAATTATGGATAAATAAGTAGCAGCCTAGCATGTAACATCAGTTCTTTCCATCCTATGATACATATACCCTTTTTGTTCCCTTGTCGGGTCGCCAATGCAAACATCGTTGCAGATCTGACTTGAAAACAATGGAGCCCAGAACAATATGTATTTTTTTTCAATAGACAAGATAACCCATCAAAGCAACAAGGAATATGTATACCAAAATGGTCCTGAAGTTGTACTACTGCAATTTATAGATTTACCCATACAATTGTTTGCCTGAATTTATACTTCTACAACTTGGAGGTCGTTATCATATCTAGAATTTCGTCTTTATGCATTTATCAGCCGAGGTTGTCTTAGATTGACAAGAATGTAGAAAGGTGTTCTCATATTTGATTCACAACAACAGGTTGTCTTTGAGGTTGCTGGAGAGGGGTTTGCTCTGCTACACACAGGTGTGTCCTGGAGTTGTTGCGGAATGCAGACCTGGACAGTTGATTTCTTTGTGAGGATAACGGTTAGTGCTGTCCTAATGATTATCCTATTTGTAATACAGGTGATGTTGCCAAATTTTTTTTTTTTGCTGAATATTAGCAATTTGCTAGGTTTATTTGGAGAATTTTCAGCATTGAACATTCAGAGTAGATCCGAGATCTTCACCTCCCTCACATCCCAGCTCAAAGGATTTGATCATTGCAATGCTTGATGCTTTCTATAACCAGATATATCATTTATGTTTTTGATCATTATTATCTTGGTAACTTTTGATCATTTTCTGTTTCAGCATTCATTGGCAGTTCTTCCGCCAACCATCGAAAGAACAGTTTGTGTTTGAAATTTTGAATCATTCACGAATTGGTTTTAGCTGATACAATTGATGTCCGAGGTGACACTATAACTATGCTTATTTGAGATGGAGAACTAAGCCGGACATGGAGGCTCGATGATAGGGTGGCTGAGTTCACAGATCTGTGTGGCATCAATGGTTGGCGGCACTTCATCGCTTAGTACCACGGCTATCGCATGCCATCAAGGCATTTGCTGCCAGGTATAGTCCTACAGATATTGGCACATCATTTGCAGGTAAATTCTCAAATAATTTGTAGTCACCCGTGACTGGTGGATAATTGGCATGATTCTTTTTTATTTCTGATATATGCCCACTGATTTATTGGTTTTGATCCTGTTCCTAAAAAAATACATGGAAGTTCAATAATACTTGATTTGGCTATTGCCATGATGATTTTTTCTATCTGTTTCAGGCTACAAATTTCAGAGTATCTATAAGGTATATTTCACTTACTTTTTGTAGCACTGATTTCTCATCGATGTCACCTGAAACTCCCATGGTCATAGCATATTTATATGTTTCTTTGGAAAATGGTACCTTTCTTTTTGCATTCATTGATGAAATTCTCATGGTCGTAACTAAATAAGAGTAACTATGATACATGAACTGCAGCCATTCTGCTCATAATTGTTTCAAATTTTATACACTCAAAAGCTTTTTACATATTTTGCTTGGGAAAATGTGTGGGTGTGTGTTAAGTGGTCATAGCATATTTATTATATGTTTACTTTTACTGGAAAATAGTACCATTCTTTTGCATTCATTGATCAATCAAAAATCCCAAAATAACTAAATAAGAGTAACTATGATACATGAACTGCAGCCATTGTGCTCATAATTGTTTCACATTTTATACACTCAAAAGATTTAACTTGTTTTGCTTGGGGAAATGTGTGGATGTGTGTTAAGTGGTCATAGCATTTTTATATGTTTCTTGGAAAATGGTACCCTTCTTTTTGCATTCATTGATGAATCAAAAATAACTAAATAAGAGTAACTACAATGCATGAACTGCAGCCATTATGCTCATAATTGTTCCACATTTTATAAACTCAAAAGCTTTTACATGCTTTGCTTGGGGAAATGTGTGGGTGTGTGTTAAGTTAGTAGAGCCTGCTGTCTCTTTTGCATTTAGCTGATAGCTAAATAATAAAAGTCACTTGTTTTGTGTCTTGCATTTAATGTTTCTACTTGGACGAGGCATAGGCTGATTTTCGTGCTGGTGATGGTGGTTATGCTGCCTGTTACACGTACAGTTGTAGCAAAGGTATGGTTTAATGAAATTTTCACTTCTGATTTTTTCGATTTGGCCACATTGCACAATGGAAAGTACTCTTCTATTATATCTGAAACTGCTCAACAGTCAGCAAATTAAAAAATCAGGCAGCATATTGCATAGGAACTGAGAGCTTTTGGATACCCATACAAACAAACTGTTTGAAGCTACAAATGGCAAATAAGTAGCCAGCTCCACTGTACTTAGCACTTAGGAACAGACGGTAACATACAAAACTAGAACACAAACAGTAACACAGTTATTAGCTTTTTGTATCTCAGCACATGTACCCCCAAAATCAAGACCTACAATTGGCATATGTACCATTTATTGAAATCCTACCCAAACATTCATAACCAACAGCTCTACCGGATATCGCATGCCAACCGAGTTATAAGCAATCCATTCAATGCATCAATCCAGAACAACATCCAAAAATAGTAGTATTACAAGTTTTCATGATTGCTATTCTCTACACGATCAGAACAATTGCATGCATAAAATAGGGAAATGAGTTTGAGCAAGGGCTTTACTGATGACTGGGAGATCCATCTCCAGGCCGATGAGCTCGAGGAGCTTGAAGCCGTCCATGTTGGGCATGGAGACGTTGCTGATCACCAGGTCGAACTGGTCCCCGTCCTTCTTCTCCCTGAGCATGTCCAACGCCGTCTGGGCGTCCATCACCATTGTCACTGTGTCACACCACACCAGAATTCCAACCGTAAAAACAAAATCACTTAAAAAAAGGCATCGTCTGGCCTAAAATTGTATCACAACGGAATCGGGGGGATATAGGGGCGGCCAAGAAGGCAAGAACACACACCATTGTAGTTGCAATACTGCAGCTGCCTCCCTAGGACCTTGAGGCAAATGCGGTCGTCGTCGACGGCGAGCACGCGCAACCCCACTGGGAAGGTGTCGGCGTCCATCTCTTCCCGTATATCGAAATAAAACGTACACGATCAGTTCCAGGAACAACCGGCGACCACCAAATCGCCGCAAGGAACCCGAGAAGACTCGAACTTTCTTACCTGCTGCAATGCCTTCCGTCCAAGAACCTCCGGGGAGCAAGAGCAACAGAGACGACGGAGGAAAAAGCGAAGAAGCAAGCGAGGCGATTTCCGGTGAAAAGCAATGCGGCGAGTGCGAGGGGGGAGGGGGGATTTATTGCAGGGGCAAGAGGGATTGGGGAGGAGCGGGGATCAGAATGCAGGCGGCTGCAAAAATGGAAGGTGCTCATCCTTGCGAGGTGGAATTTCCTTGCATTAATTCCTGCCTAGCTTCAGTTACCCTGTGCTGACACAACCAGACTTGCTGGCTTGCTCGTCGAGTGTGTGCTGTGGCTGGCTTCAGTTCTTGATGGATGGAAAACCAGCCAAAACACCCAGAATCGCCCACGGTTTAAGCCCCAAGGAGCTCCTAGGTCTGCAGCCGCCGGACTCGCCCGCCTTCGCCGCCGGTCCCGACGGAGGAGCCTCCCGCGATGTGGACTCGCCGGCCATGGCGTACACGATGCAATTGGAGACCTCCGACCAGCTTTCACGAGACTCTCCATCCCCACTATCTATAATCAGCAGCCCAATTTGTTTTCTGTTGGTGCTTCTCCTGGGTTGAGGTGGAGGTACCGGCGACGGCGAGGGAGGCGAGGGGGTTTGGTAGGGATGGCAAGCGCTGACCTGGTGATAACGAGTGGTCCACGACGGTCAAACTGCCTACTCATCTTCCAGCTCGTTTATTTTTTTATTATTATATGTAAACAGTGAATTAATGAGTACATTTGTATGTAAACAGTGAGTTAATGAGTACAATTATATACTTACAAATATAATAAGACACCACTGGAGGCGCCACCAAATGTCACTTGCTACCTACTACTCCATCCATTTTAAAAAAGTGTCATGTTTTGAGTTTTAAATACTGTATTTGACCATTCATCTTATTTAAAAAATTTACATACTCTAAAAAAAAAAAAATTATTACAGCCATAACAAGATATATAATATTTACATAAAAATTTTGAATAAAATAAATGATCAAATATAATTTTTGAAAGTCATACCATTGCGTTTTTAGACAGAGAGAGTAGCTAGCAACTTCACGCAGAAGCAAGAGCACAGCATAGCACATCAACAACTGGCTGAGAATACAACATAGAAGCAGCAAACAACGACTTACAGGGGAGCTAGGACGAACTGGTGGCAGCGCAGCAGCAGCAGCACAGGATTACTAGAACTCGATAAGGAAGTAGAAAAAACTATGGCGGCGCTAAAATCTGCTGGTCCAGATTTATTTATTTGGCTCAATACAGGAATTTTGCCTCTCATTTATGTGTCTAGTCAACCTGCATTTTATAAAATTCAAGGATATTATAGTCAAAAAGTGAGAAGGCAATAGTCACTATGTAAAATTCTAGAAGTTGTTACATCGAGGGCATCTTTCCAATGAAAAATTATTTCTACTAATCTTAGGAGTGACGCTTAGTAGACAAGTATGTACCTTGATATGGAGTTTAGTGTTCCCTAGTGTTGATGTGTATAGTGTGATTTTTTTGTATTTTTTAAATATTAATCATTTTAGCATAATTCTAATATGACACAAACAAATAGCAAACTCTAACTCTATTGTATGCATATTTAGAAAGAACTAGCAAACATGATTTCAATGGACAGTGTTTCAATGTTTATACTAGATATGCATTGGTTAACATAAGAAATCACAAAAGAGGAGACATACGTGCAAGGAAAGGTTTTTCAAACACTGACATCCAAAAACTCTACAAGTTAGGATTTACTATTTAGGACAAAGTAATGAAGAAATATGCATGTTTTTGGCTTTGACATACTCTTGATTTCATTTCTCAATTGGTATGCAATGATGTAACCTAACCTTGAACTAATAAGCAACCTGAGTTTGAAGTAAAAACTCTAAGCATTTACATTTGAATGAGAAATATCTATAGTACATAGAGAACCTTTTAATATAATCACAATGTATGTGTGATAAATGTTTTTTTTTTTATTTTGAGCAGAAACTCTACCAACAAAATTAGTAGAATGAACTATCATCACCAAGTAAGTTTTGCATAGAATTTAGGGCATGTCAGTTTGGGTTGAAGCTTTTGGGATTTTGTCTAAAAATATTTTTTGCTTGGTTGTTGGCTTTTGCTATTAGCTTTTTGCAATAAATATTTAGCTTCTTAGTATACAAACAACTTTTCATCTTTTACAGGCAATTTTCTCAAAAGCCATGTTTTCAACTTTAGCTCAATAGTGAGATTGTTTGTTTTAACTTTTAGCTTTTGATTAAGCAAAAGTTAGAAAATGACAAAATAAGGCTTGGTCCCTTTTGGTTTTCCCATTTAGTTTTCTTGGATCTGTGTATTTATAGCTCCAAAAATATTGGATTTGAAAATGTACTTATGTTGAGAGCATTTAGATGATACATTTTGATAGTTTTGGACTAGTTATAAATATTTAAACCAACTTGGGTCTTAGAGCTAGAGTTTGTGAACTAGACCCTTAATTTGTCTATAATGATACATAACATCTAACCTTTAGATTTTATTGTCTAAAGGTGTGTAAACACTATGAGGTGGATAGTTGTTGGCCTAAATGACTTTTTAGCCCAATTAAATGGCTAGCTAGTCTACTTTTTTGCTAAGAAAGTGGTCGGCTATTTAGAACATATAGTTTATGATATTTTATAAGAAACGCTGATAAATATTATACAAATCTTGTTCTCAAAGATGCTAATATCAAAACATAATAATAGAAGCAAGCATACAAGGTCACAAAAATAGAGGACAAAAGTAATGGACAAAGCTGCATGTGGAAAACTATAAAAGTAATAAACAAATAAATAAGTCAAGAAGGAAAAAGAGATTGTATAGCTACTTACTCATAGGAGTTTTTGAAACCACAAAGTTTAGTTACGATTGATGAACTTTCTAGACTGCACATAGACCAAAGAGACAATATAGCGAGAAGAGAACCCATCCTCACTACATAGTCGAAGGCATAGATGCAATTTTTAATTTCTTGCGCGTGAATGACAAAAGGTTCTTCACCTGGAATTCGGTGCGAAAGGAGTCGTTGGCCCTTTTCCACTCTTAGGCCCAAATAACAATTTTTAGTTTTATTTTATTTTTTTTGTTTTTTAATTCTGTATTCCTCATATTTGCAAATATAGTCTTACTAATATCCGGTTGGTTCAAGGTATATGGTAGCTGTCCTCCCAGTTGGCAGTATATAAGATACTATCGGATGAAATGGTTGTAAGGTGCCATGATTTGCCATGAGAAGGCAAGTCTTCCAACTGCCATCTCACATGGCAGTAAGTTCTTGCCATTATCGAAACGAGGATAAGGTGTGACCCATAAAAAAGGTCACTAGCTAGGTCATCCAACAGAAAGTTGTTGACACTCGCGCTCAAGACCTTACCCCAAATGACATAGCGGTAACCTCCATCCGGCTAGCACACACCGCACCCTCTTCCCTTGTATATAAGGGGCAAATCGACCCAACATATTATTTTGATTCTGAAAAAAGAGAAGAAAGGAGGGGAAGAGAAGTGGAGAAGAGAGGTGGGAGTTGGAGTAGCAATGCCAAAATCTTGCTTTCGGTTGAGATACAAGATGCTAACCTGCATTTCATATTTATATAGTTTCTAGGTTTAGTTTGGGAGCAGCGACTATTATATTTGTAGGCCATAATTAGTTTTATATTTTTAGAAATAACAATTGTATGAATAATATATGTTTAGAAATAACAATTGTATGAATAATATATGTAGGTTAGTAATTGTTTCTAGATTTAGTTTAGTTATCTAAAATTGCATGTTTATTGCAGTTATTGTAGGTTTTACACTATTTTATGATTGAATTTTGGTTTTGTCAGTTTTAATTTGCATGTTTTGTTGTACTATTATTTTAGTTTTAAAATTACTTTAGGTTTTAGATTTAGTTTAGTTAGTAACTGTATAGACTTTAATATTTGCCTAGCTAAATATGTTTTACATTACTTTTTAGTAGTATTAGTTTTTTTTGTTACATTAGTTATAGATTTAGATTAACCATTAGACCTAGGATTAAGTTCGACCATTAGGTCTAGAGTTTTGATTGCATTACTATATGTCCTAAATATTTGAATAGTTTGTTTCCATTGTTAAAGCTCAATTGGCAAAAATTAGTATGATAGTATAAGACTAGTATATGCTATGTTTTGTTAGCTAAAGTTGTCTGCAAATCAGTAAGAGCCGCCATAGTGGTAGTTAGATTTTGTATGTAGACAACTAATAGCTAGAGTATTTGTTGAACTGTGAGCATGTCAATTTAGTTAGATTAATAAGTAGTTTATTGCCCATGAGAGGTTCATTATGGTCCTCTAAGGGATAGATTTGTCGTAATTTAAGTCACATATGAGGTGGGGAGAGGTCCCGTGCCAAAGATAGGAACTTTATGACAATTCACAGCTAGTTGTTTAAGCCATTTATGCAAAGATCCTGAGCAACATGAAATGTGAATCATGACTATAACTTTCGTGGGATGTTGTTGTTTTGGGAGCTCCTGCCACCACAAAGCACCTATGACCTGGTTGAAAACAATATGTGTGCATTACATCTGAGCTTAGTATTTTGGTTGACAATAGTGGACTCCATGGTGCGGAGGAAGGTGGAATGCAAACGATTGTGAAAGATGAGGATAATGAGCATGGGGAGGAGGAGGGTCATGATCAGATTGAAGGACATAATAAAGGAGGTACATTGTCTGCAGCCCGTAAATCCATTGGTGGGCTTGATAAGGCCCAAAAGATCCGTAAGTTAATCCGATAAATGTAGTGTGATGATGAAGAACCTTTCTAGCAATGGCAAACGACCGATGAATCTAACACTAGTGATGTTGATCCAGATTCTGAACCATGAAATTAGGATGGGTATGGCTACTCTGTGATAACTATCAATGAAGTGAAGGTTTTGCCTAGGTAATATATGGAAAAAAGGTATGTGTCGGTGCACTTCACCCTAGAAGTGATGTAGTTAAGGAAGTTGCACAATTTTAGTCAACTCTGTCCTTCAATATGTAGTTCTAGGTAGACAATACTTCCCCTACTATTTGTCATGTCAAGTGAGTGCAACATGGATGCTTTTTAGGGTGCACGCATTCAAGGGTTAATGGACTTATCACTAGAAGGTATCTAAAGTCAAGGAGCATGTATGTCAGATTCATCATTTTTTCCACAAGCCCCACAACCTCACATATAGATTTCATGTAGTATTCCTTGTGGGAGTGTGACTAGGGTCGCCATTGTCATAGCTGAAGGCCGTAACTTTGACATATTTGACACCACACTCTACTGTTCAAGGGCTTCATCTTCCATGTTATCTTTCATAAATAACAAGTTCTCTTTAATCTTGTATTTGTGCTAGTCGCTTAAAAGAATGGATGAGCAACTTTTACTGAGCCGTCCAATCATTGAAAAGGCTAAAATTCAATATTTATTTATACACTCCAATCTTCTAAAAGCTTACTAATCCAATCTACGAAAATTGTAGCCTACAACATTTATTTGTCCATGTTGGAAAGAAAAATGGTTACCCTATTGTCCTTTCCATGAACTTAGTCCATTGAACCACAATAATCCTCTATTAAAGGGCATGCATCTTATTGGCATCTATCCATCTAGTGCATTTGAGCACACATATCCTCTACATCAAATCTCACTTCTCAACACCAATCTCAACATGAATGTCTAACCCCTTTGAGTGCAGCTTCAGCATTAGTGGCATAATAAATGACATTGTGGTTGGCACGCATTGTATAAATGTCTTTATGGTTGGCACGTGTTGTTGAGCACAAGGGAGAAGCATAGGAAATGACAAAAATATTTTTGGGTTTCTTTAATGGTTGATACCTTGATGACGACTTCAATGTTTCATTGAACTTTTGCTTCCCTAACTCATCTTTCCTCAAAATAATCATTGATTTCTGACTAAGCACAGGCTTGCACTTTCTTCAAGTTGGTGGATCTGGCAATGCCAACATGGACACAAGGATTTGCACAAGAGGTGGAAACAAATGGAATGCCACTTTATGATGGATCAACAACATGAAGTAGAGCGGTCAATGCAGGAGCAATTAGGTGCATGGGAGGTGGCCATTAAACATCAAGAGGAGGAACTTCAAGGCGTATCACTCAACTTCCATCATTGATCCTAGAAGAAACATGTTGTGGAGTCATCAAAATGGGGCCATGTCAAAAAGGGGAAATAACGTCGCTTCACTTGGTAAATGTATAGTGCATGAGGCACGTTAGGTTTAGATATGGGCTCTTTACGTATTAATCTAGAGTTCCACACATGATGTTGTGTTTAATTTCATGTAGACGCACTGGGCAAACATAATGTTATTTTTTGTTGACGTATTTTATTAATCATTTCATAATAATGGTACTTTAGTGTGAGACCCCGCTAAATGGGCTAAATTTCTAGTTGGGCCAGGCTGTTGTAGCTGCAGCTTACTATAGCACTAAAATGGGCTGGGCCAAATTTAGGGTACTATAGCACTGAATTACTGTAGCATTGCAAAACACCTGCTCATACGTGAGTTTAGTACCATACTAGAAGTTGTGGAGAAGCTAAACCAACTTAAATAGCCGGACCAAGGAAGCATAATAACCTTTTGGTTAACCGTTTTGCGGGAAGTGCAAGCGGGTTCCTAGGTCTAGGTGTTACATTTTGTTTGTTCTTCACTACTCATTATGTGTTGTGATGATGAAATCATGCAATTTGCTTCCATAGAAACCATTCCTCAATAATTATGTACTATATATGGGGACATGTATACTTTTTTGGAACAAGTACAACAGCTAGGAGAGAAATCACATGGAAAGCCAGGCTGACGACAGCCAGGGCTACCACCCATTGTAGAACCATATCAGTAGTACACATAAACCACCAGTTCAAACAGCACCTCGTCCTTTTTTTGGAGGGGGGAGGGAATAACAACACCACCTTGAGTGGACCTTACTGGACTGCACTGCTGCTCCTATATCTAGTTAATAAAACTACCTCTTCATTCACTGCAAAAAGAAAAAAAAGAGCCACCAAACCAAACAGACGGTATAATTTGACTATAATTTCTAATATCAGCTAAAATATAAGTTTTCTAGATGGTATAATATGACTATAATTGATAATATCAGTGAAAATATAAGTTTTTCTTTTTTAGAATTACACAGTACAATGTAGACATCCACAAGACGCACGCACACTCATCCTCTAGAATGCACGTACGCAAACTCTACCCTTATAAGCACCTCCGAAAAACTAAGACGGCAGATCTGGAGATCTCTAAAGTCACCACGGGTGCCTTGTTGTTGACAGGAAATATAAGTAAAAAATAAAAAAAAATCAAAATAAGCTGCCGGCCTGGATGAGAAGCCCAGTCGACCAGTCTAAGACCAACATCTTTATTGGGCTTATTCCATTGTATTTTTCAATGGCTACGATGGGCCCATTTTGGCCTTAACAAAAGCTGGGCCTTATTCATGCTTTGGTGGTGAATACTCTATGAATTCATCGCATAACGATGATACAACCATGGGATCATCTTTTCTCAAAAAAAAAAAAAAAAAAAAAAAAAAAGGGGGGGGGGGGGGGGGGGGGTGCGGGGGGGTGGACATCTGCTTAATCAGGCATTACGTGGCCCCTGAACCCTGATTAGATGCCATCAAGAACCTCGACCGGAATAGCAGGGTCCGAAGTCTGGAGTGAACACATTCGAGCTAAGTGGTGGCGAGATGATATGGGAATATATTCTCGGCTTGCTTTTTGACACATTTGAGCTGCCTCCCCAGCAGAGAATAAAGGTAACTTCCGTCTGCTTCCTTGCTAAGCTTATATACAATACTATACTAGTACATGCCATGTGTGCTGTAGCACTGCGTTTCATTGTTATTTCGGTGTAAGTAGCTCAGAAATTTTCCAGCCATATTTAACCATGCCTTACTTCCTCTAGTCAAGAAATAGGCCGGTGACCCTGCGCGGGTGAAGATTGAAAGGGAAAAACACTGACACGGTTAACCCACAACTTCAGTTACGGCGCCGTAACTACAAGTGGGTTCGAAATGCAGCTAAAAACTCTGTTGTGAGATAAATCATATATACATGCCGATATCACTTATTCAGCCTGAACAACAAAGATACTACTGTTTCTTTTTGAAATGCACGCATCATAAAATTGTTGTTTCCTCCTTTCTTAAATAGGGATGAGAAGAGTCAAGCTCTAGAGATTACACTTTAAAGTATTAAGAAGAGTCAAGCCCTAGAGATTACCCATTTAAAGTATTAAGATGTATATATGTCCTGGTCACGCGACAAACATATATATAATAAAAATTATCATGGAAATTAATTTCAACTAAGTACATTTTCAAGCTTTCAGTAACAATGATTAGATAAAATAATGGCCAAAGGCAATGTATTGGTGAAGCCACCGGCGTCCAAAACATGTAGAAGATAGCAAAGCTACTTTGCTTGCTTTATCCCATTCCAAATAAGATATCGTTCAACCTTTTTAGGTCCCTCTATTTTAAATTTATAATTCTAAGTTATTCTCATTTTTCTCCCTCTATTTTAAATTTATAATTCTAAGTTATTCTTATTTTTCTAAGTATATAGTTTTTGCTAGGCATTTAGATATATGTATCTAAAAATGTTAGAACAACTTATCAAGGGAATATGTACCTAAAACAGATTAAAACGACTTATGATTTGAAACGCAGGAAGTTACTAAAATAGGCACCGTATGCATGTGATGAGTTTCTTTGGGCTAAAATAGGTGTTATAGGAAAACTCAATATGGCTGTGTGTGTTTGTGTGCATGGGCAAAGAAACATGACTTTTTGAACACCTTTTTTCCCCCCCTCGCTGATGTTGCTATTTACAGAGTAGTACTACTCCGTCCCAAATTAAATGTCGTTTCCGGTTTTCGTGCCACAAGTTTGACTCAATTTATAGAAAATACGTGCAATATTTATATCTCCGAATAATTTTATTAAAAAACTAGATTTAAAGATCTTTCCGATGATACTAACTATAATACTAATCGATAATATTTATTATTTATAAAAATTGCTGGTATTTGTTTCTCGGGAAGCGGAAGCGACAGTTATTTTGGGACGGAGGGTGTAGTTGGCAAGCCGGAACCGGAAGTTTACCTTTGGCATGCATGGGTACCACTACCACTACCACAGGTGGCTACTGTGCAAGGTTCCTTGCCCCTAATCAGAGGATGAGATGAGAGCACGCCAATTCAAGGGGCGCATAAACAAAGCCCACTCGGCGATCCAAAGAATCGATTCCCCCCCAACCCAACCGATCGATCGCCAGCTTTTCGTTCGGTTTACCACTGAACTGACACCGTCGCTCAATCGCCTTTCCACACATGATCGATCCATCGTGCTTTAGATCACTGATCACTCCTCCTTTCATCAGTCAGTGGCTGCTCTGCTCTGCTCAGCTCAGCCTGAAAGAAAGAACCCAAGAAAGGTTGTCATCGGACAGCTTCCTCCGAAAGAACTCCGTTCAGCTGCAGACCCTCATATGATACCCCACGCTCTCAGCTCTTTCAAGAACGCGCAGCGCAGCAGGGTTTAGGCTAGCTAGCTTAGCTTGGTAGAGGCTTCTGTCGACGCCGCTCGTATACCTTCCTTGTCGCCGGGTTCACCGCCGACGCGGCCGCGGCCGGACGCTTTGCTTCCCGGCGAGGCTTGCCACGATCCCCCTGCAGGCGCAGATGCAGGGCCATCGCCCAGACGCTTGCCTTGCCTGCCCAAAAAGTTGCTCTGCTCGCTGCTGCTGCTGCTGCTAGCCCCTTCTGCATGACAACTTCACACATGCCGTTGTTTGCAGATGAAGCAGCTTGCATACGTGCCGGGATTCTAGATATCATAATATAAGTTCCTCGCCGAACATTGTTACCGAGCCATAGTATAGTGCTACAAACCAGCTGCTTTCTCAAGTTTTCACATTTCAACAGTAAGTGCGAGAAAAAAAACCCTGATCAGCAATGAAATTTATTATGGATTTTGTTCATGGAGTTTTTTTCTAATCGATTTCGTTTGTGCTTTTACCCGGGCGGCAATGGAGATAGGTAGGTGAGTGCAAGCAAGGCCGGCCGGGGCTCGCAATGGCCCAAGGGCACGGCGGCGGTGACCCGCACCACGAGGACTTCCAGCTCAAGGACACCAACCCGCTGCTGGGCGAGCAATGGCCCAAGGGCGCGGGGGCCCTGGCTCGCCCCGCGGGCGGCGGCGGCGGCGGGCTCGCCGGGTGGCTGGGCGTGGACAAGCCGTCGAGCACGTACGACCTGGTGGAGCAGATGTTCTTCCTGTACGTGCGCGTCGTCAAGGCCAAGGACCTCCCCCGAACCCCATCACCGGCGCGCCCATGGACCCCTACGTGGAGGTCCGTCTCGGCAACTACAAAGGGCAAGACGCGGCACTTCGACCGGCGCGCCAACCCGGAGTGGGACCAGGTGTTCGCCTTCTCCAAGTCCCGCGTCCAGTCCAACGTCCTCGAGGTGTTCCTCAAGGACCGCGAGATGCTGGGCCGCGACGACTACGTCGGCAAGGTCACCTTCGACCTCGCCGAGGTGCCCACGCGGGTGCCGCCCGACAGCCCGCTGGCGCCGCAGTGGTACCGCCTCGAGGACCGGCGCGGCGAGGGCGGCAAGGTCCGCGGGGAGCTCATGCTGGCCGTCTGGATCGGCACGCAGGCCGACGAGGCGTTCCCGGAGGCGTGGCACTCGGACGCCGCGTCCGTGCGCGGCGAGGGCGTCGCCAGCGTGCGGTCCAAGGCCTACGTGTCCCCCAAGCTCTGGTACCTCCGCGTGAACGTGATCGAGGCGCAGGACGTGCAGCCGCAGGAGCGCGGCCGCGCGGCGCCCGAGGTGTTCGTCAAGGCGCAGGTGGGCAACCAGATCCTCAAGACGTCGGTGTCGCCGGCGCCGACGCTGAACCCGCGGTGGAACGAGGACCTGGTGTTCGTCGTCGCCGAGCCGTTCGAGGAGCAGCTGGTGCTCACGGTGGAGGACCGGGTGTCCCCGCGCAAGGACGACCTGCTGGGCCGCGTCGTGCTGCCGCTCACGCTCTTCGAGAAGCGGCTGGACCACCGCCCCTTCGTGCAGTCCCGGTGGTTCGACCTCGAGAAGTTCGGCGTCGGCGCGGCCATCGAGGGGCGAGACGCGGCGGGAGCTGCGGTTCGCCAGCCGCGTCCACGTGCGCGCCTGCCTCGAGGGCGCCTACCACGTGATGGACGAGTCCACCATGTACATCAGCGACACCCGCCCCACGGCGCGGCAGCTGTGGAAGCCGCCCGTCGGCGTGCTGGAGGTCGGCATGCTCGGCGCCGCCGGGCTGCAGCCCATGAAGACCCGCGACGGCCGCGGCACCACCGACGCGTACTGCGTCGCCAAGTACGGCCAGAAGTGGGTGCGCACGCGCACCATGATCGGCACCTTCAGCCCCACGTGGAACGAGCAGTACACGTGGGAGGTGTTCGACCCCTGCACCGTCATCACCATCGGCGTCTTCGACAACTGCCACCTAGGCACCAACGGCAACAATGGCGGCCAGCCGGCGAGGGACGGCCGCATCGGCAAGATCCGCATCCGGCTGTCGACGCTGGAGACGGACCGCGTGTACACGCACGCGTACCCGCTGATCGTGCTGCAGCGGTCGGGCGTGAAGAAGATGGGCGAGCTCCGGCTCGCCGTGCGCTTCACCTGCCTGTCGCTCATCAACATGTTGCACCTGTACACGCAGCCGCTGCTCCCGCGGATGCACTACCTGCACCCGTTCACGGTGACGCAGCTGGACGCGCTCCGGTACCAGGCCATGGGCATCGTGGCGGTGCGGCTGGGGCGCGCGGAGCCACCGCTGCACCGGGAGGTGGTGGAGTACATGCTGGACGTGGAGTCCCACATGTGGAGCATGCGGCGGAGCAAGGCCAACTTCTTCCGCGCCGTCTCGCTCTTCTCGGGCGTCGCCGCCGCCGCGCGGTGGTTCGGCGACGTGTGCCACTGGAAGAACGTGGCGACGACGGCGCTGGTGCACGTGCTGCTGCTAATCCTGGTGTGGTACCCGGAGCTCATCCTCCCCACGGTGTTCCTCTACATGTTCCTCATCGGGCTGTGGAACTACCGCCGCCGCCCCCGCCACCCGCCGCACATGGACACCAAGATGTCGTGGGCCGAGGCGGTGCACCCGGACGAGCTGGACGAGGAGTTCGACACGTTCCCGACGTCGCGGCCGCAGGACGTCGTGTACATGCGCTACGACCGCCTGCGGAGCGTCGCCGGGAGGATCCAGACGGTGGTCGGCGACATGGCCACGCAGGGGGAGCGCCTGCAGTCGCTGCTCAGCTGGCGCGACCCGAGGGCGACCTGCCTCTTCGTCATCTTCTGCCTCCTCGCCGCGGTGGTGCTCTACGTCACGCCATTCCGCATCGTCGCGCTCGTCGCGGGCCTCTACGTCCTGCGCCACCCGAGGTTCCGGAGTAGGCTGCCGTCCGTGCCCAGCAACTTCTTCCGCCGCCTGCCGTCGCGTGCCGATACCATGCTTTGAAGAGCCACGACCAGTTATTATCACCCCAGAATGCTCTGTTCTTTAATAGACAATGTTTGGTTCGTTTTTCCACTTTATTTCTGTGAGCGTGCCTGTATGCTGCTAATTTTGGGTGTCTTGAGATTTGATAAAGTTCCAGCGTAACTATTTTTATCTCAAGAATAAGGATGAATGGATGACCACATCTTTTCAACCTTAATAAAACAGAAAAAAGCTATCCTTTGCTCGTGTGTAATAAAAAAAACAAGGACATAATACTGTTCCAGAAGCCGCCCGTGGTGCAGACAAACACTAAGAAGGACATAATACCATCCTGCTTTCCGTTCAAATTCTATTCCATCGAGTGATCACAATTCACAATCGACTATGGTTTGTTGGTCTCGATTAGGTTCAGGAGCTGCTAAATTCACTTTGAGAGCCCATGATTCCGTAGTCACGTGATCAGTTTGTGGCGAGTTCCACAATTTGGAGCACCTACCTCCCCCACCTCCCACGCCCACACCACCACTACACCGGACTCGCCAAGAGGCTCGGCACCATGAACCTGAAGTCCAAGTTGTTGCTAGAGGAGATCCAGAGGCTATTCGCAGATCAGGCGACATCGATTAACAAAAGTATGGCTGATCAGCGATGAAAAAAACACTTCAAACGATGTCGATGTCACTTTGGAGAAACATTTCATCGACGCCAACATCATGGTCGAGCACCGCATTGTCGATTGATAACTTCGTCAGGAGACACGATTGTCCGCCACTGATCCGTCTTTGAGCTATCCACCAATCTCTTGCTTCTGAGCCAATACCGAATACACCACAGATTCGAAGCGTTCCCAAATTCTGGAGTAAACAAGTTGAGATCATTTATGGTACCAAAGTTCTGTTTGAAATTCTAATATTTTGGAATTCAAATTTTTTGAATTGTTCAAATAAATTAACTTCGGATGAAGAAATAATTAAAACCAAACCTGTAGATCTTGATGAGATATATAACTCTGTAGCGAATGACTTTTTCATTTGAAACCACTTACAATCTCAAAATTCTATTTGAAGTTCTTATATTTTAAAATGTTAAAATTTAAATATGTTATTTTAAACTGTTCGAATAAACTAAGATGAAGAAATAACCAAAACTAACTAGACTTGTAGGTTTCTTCGAGGTTTACAACTTTGTGGTTAGACGATTGTTTTGTTTCAAATCGTTTAGGTCTCAAAATGTTGTTTGGAGTTCTCATATTTTGAAAATTCAAAAATTTCTAATTGTATAAACGAACTCAGGTGGAGATATAATCCAAATCGAAGTTATAGATCATGATAAGATTGATTATATTTTTTAAAAAATTGGGTATCAAAGTTAAATCATGATTATTTTAAAAGTCTTTTTTTTTTGATAAAAAACTGCATTTACAAATAATTTTAATACATATAAATATTTATCAATAATTAAATTTAATATGCAAACTTTTTCCATAAATATCTAAAATGTATTATTTGATTAAGTTCTTTTTTTTTTTTTTTTGTCTCTGAGCTCTTGTCTTTGTCTAACTTTAGCACCATAACTATCACAACTAATTAAATTTAATATGCAAACTTTTTTCATAAATATCTAAAATGTATTATTTGATTAAGTTCTTTTTTTTTTGTCTCTGAGCTCTTGTCTTTATCTAACTTTAGCACCATAACTATCAAAACTATTTGATTTTAACCTTCGAGGTGGTTTTGAGTGATGTTGAGACAGCACTGGTGTCGAAATTTGGATACCGTAGTTATGAACAGACATATTTGCCAACGAGGAAATAATTAACTAAAAATGCAAGCACCATTAATTCCTTTTTGACTTGACATATGTATGCTCCCTTGACTTGACTTGACTCGACTTGACTTGTTTTAGGGCCCACTGTGTGATAGCAGCCAAAAGAGACTTTCATGGTCCCTGCAAAATTCAATTCTGAAGTTTAGGTACTTTGAAAAAAAATTATAATAACGAAAAAAATCAATATTTAAAGAGGCACCGATTATGATCCTTCGATTCAATATTTTTCAGTGCCTAAACTTCAGAATTGAACTTACGATTTTTTTCATATCAATTTTTTTTATAATTTAGGTTATTTTATAAGTTTCTAGTGAGTTATGATAATGACACACACGGTCTGCATAAAGTGTCGTTATTGTGTGAACAGGATTGACGGCCAATCAGTACGCGTAGATCCTTAATTTGACTCGTTGACCCGTTCGCAGAGACTTTCGCGATGATATATCACCCACCCTATTCGCGCTCCGCGGTTGCGTTCACGGGTCACGGCTCAAGAAGCTTTGCGCGAAAATCATGGCCCGATCGAACGCCTGCTACCTCACCCTCCTCATCGTCTTGTTCGTCGCTCTCTGTTGCAAGTGCAGCCCCGAACCTGCCGTCGCCGGCGACCTCGAAAAGCTGCTGGCGGTCAAGGACGACTGGGGCAATCCGCCGCAGCTCGCTTCGTGGCACCCAGCCATCGCCGCGGACCACTGCCGCTGGAAAGGCGTCAAGTGCGCGACCTCAGGTGGAGCTGTCACGGAGCTTTATTTACAGAGCCTCAACCTCTCCGGCTCGGTCCCGGCGTCCGTGTGCGAGCTCAAAAACCTCAACCGCCTCGACCTCTCCTACAACAACCTCACCGGTGCCTTCCCCGCCGCCTCACTCTATGCCTGCAAGAAGCTCCGCTTCCTCGACGTCTCCAATAATGCCTTCGCAGGATGGCTCCCGACCGACATGGACGCCTTGTCGCCAGTTATGGAGCACCTCAACCTCTCCACCAACAGCTTCAGCGGCGAGGTGCCAGCTGCCGTGGCACGGCTCCCAGCGCTCAAGTCGCTGCTTCTTGACACCAACCAGTTCACCGGCGCGTACCCCGCTGCCGAGATAAGCCGGCTCGCCGGGCTCGAGGTTCTCACGCTCGCCTTCAACGCGTTTTCGCCATCGCCCGTGCCGCTGGAGTTCGCCAAGCTGACTAAGCTCACCTATCTCTGGATGCAAGGAATGAACCTCACCGGAGAGATTCCGGAGGCGTTCGCCAGCCTCACGGAACTCACGGTGTTGTCCGTGGCGTCAAACAACCTCACCGGTTCAGTCCCCGCATGGGTGTGGCAACACCGAAAGCTTGAGTACCTCTACCTGTACCAAAATGCCCTCTCTGGTGAGCTCACACGCAACGTCACGACGGTGAATTTGATACATCATGACGTGTCAACGAATCAGCTGACCGGGGAGATACCTGTAGCCTTTGGCAATCTCAAGAACCTGGAGTTGCTGTTTCTCTACAGAAACCAGTTCACCGGGACGATTCCGGGGAGCATCGGTCTGCTTCCGCAGCTCAGAGACATCCGGATATTCAAAAATCAGCTCTCCGGCGAGCTCCCACCAGAGCTTGGCAAGCACTCGCCGCTGGCGAACCTCGGGGTGTCCGACAACAACCTCTCTGGCCCGCTGCCAAAGACACTGTGCTAATGGGAAGCTCTTTCAAATCATCACTTATAACAACAGCTTCTCAGGCGAGCTCCCTACGAACCTAGCTCACTGCATGCTGCTGAACAACCTGATGCTCTATGACAACCATTTCTCAGGTGATTTCCCAGCGAAAATATGGTCCCTCCCCAAGCTGAAGGTTGTGCTGATCCAGAACAACAAATTCACTGGCACTCTGCCAGCCGAGATATCCATCAACCTAAAAAATATTCAGATAAGGAACAACATGTTCTCTGGATTCATCCCGTGAAAAGATCAATGCTTGAGTAAGGTTTCTCAGCTCCTGAATAAGACCTCGGTATGTTTAGGGCTGTGCTGTAGTCGTTCAATGGAAAAGCATCAGACCATGTGTTGTCAGAGTCAGTTCAACCCAAACCAAACGGCTGGCTGGCGCTCGTAGAGGGGGGCTCTACCTGCTGCGCCACCCGAGGTTCCGGAGCAGTCTGCCTTGTGTGCTCAGCAACTTCTTCCGCCGCCTGCCGTCGCGCGCGGCCGGCATGCATACTGAAGCATTGATGGCCCGAGAATGCTACGGATTCAGCATGCTCTGTTCTTCAGTCGACAATGTTTGCTCCGTTTTCCACTTTATTTTATCTTTGAGTGTGTATGCTGCTAGCCTGCTAGTTTTGGGTGTCTTGGGATTTAGTAAAGTTCCAGTGAACTATTTACGAATATACTCCCTCCGTCCACTTATATAGTAGGCGTAGTAACTGTTTTTTCTCCGTTAGCACATGTACAGGGCGTTGGACTGTTCGTTGTGCGTGCCCTGCTCCTTGTTTGTCTGGCATCCGTAGAAATTAGAATCGGTCCTTAGTGACAGTTCCCCCATTTTTCTTCTTTATAAGCATCACTCAAGCCACACACTCTAAAGGGCCGAAGGCCCTTTCACAATGTGTCGCCTAAGTGGTGCCAGAAAAGGAGAGAGAGAAAGTTGGAGCACCATTCCTACCATTGTGAAAGCTGGAGCGATGAAAGTAGCTACGCCGGTGTCTATTTGTGCTGTAGAGAGAGAAGCTGCGAGAGAGCAACGATAGCAAGGGGAGCATGCAACAACTTTTTGCTCCAAAAGTGCAACAGGCAGTAGGCTTTTTGGGCAGACTAGCAATGCCTGCACACTACAAGTAAAAATTGAATCATGTGTCACAACAACATTGCCAGATGGTACAGTCTCAAGCACCAGTCACGTTGTGGATGGCCTATAAGAATCGCATCCCCCTCTCCACCACCAAAAACATAATACTGTCCATCGTTTGGATCGCCCACGGAGAAAGGTTATGGACCCAAAAGCTTCCATTTTCCAACAGCGCCGATGCAAAAGTGAAGCTCGCAACGCCGCCCGCCTCGCCACGTCGGGCCGCTCCTCGCCCGCCCGCGCCACCATGGACCCGCCTCAACGGACTAGCGCATCGTAGATCCAGCAAGTCCCAAGCTCGATCCGAGCGCGGCGCGATGGACGACAACTCCTAGTCGGCGTGCCGGCGCCGTGCTTTGGAGTCTACCGCCGCGGGTGCCTCCAACCGACTGTGCCGTGCTGGGGCCACCTTCTGTGCTCCCTGGGGCGGGCTCACCTCGCCGAGCCGGCCACACTCCGCTGCGGCGGATCCACGGTAGAGCACCTCGTCCTCGTTGACAAACGCGGAGCTGTCCGTTTGCCTTCTCTGTTGGAGGGCTTTTTTCTACATGTGAATCACCCATTTTGGGTATGGGTAGAAAATCTTATAGAAGCTGCCCGTGATGCAGACGTTGAATAATAAGGAGATGTCCGAGGCTCCCAACCGGCCTATTTACTATGGCCCGTCCGACAAAGGAGCGCATGCAGAGCAAACATCATAAACGTTAGAGTGGTGAACCGGTATGTATATAAGAGAAGAGTTTCTTATAGAGAAAGACATCAACAATCAAAACAGCAACAATTTTAATCATGATATCCTACTTCTTCCGTGTTCTTGCTTCCTGCCTCCTCTTTCATCCCCATCTGAATCTCTGACATCTGGTATTGAAAAAACCATCCTGTGTTGCGGTCAAACGCTTTCTTTTAGTTGTTGCAATCGATTGTCGTTTGTTGCTCTCGATTAGGTTTAGTGAGCTGCTAATTCAATTTGAGGATCCGTAATTCCAGTCACGTGATCAGTTTTTGGCGAGTTCCTCAATCTTGAGCACCTACTTCCGTCCCTCACAGCACCACTAATCCAGTTTCACCAAGAGGTTTGTGTCCAGAACTTGATACTGGTCGGTGAAAAGAAGAGAGGTGGATGAATAGTTAGGCTGAGCACGCTGAAGCGCTTTGTATTTTGGCCTGAGTATTTAGGCTTGGCCTGGTAGGGATGTAGAGGCTTGGCCCATTTGTGTTGAGGCGGTGAGGCATCAGTCTTATAAGCAGGGCGCGTGTACGGTGTTTGGCATGAAATGAAAATGAGTAACCCCTCCCAACTGAATTATGTCATCCCCAATTTCTCGTTCTTGCTCTTCATTCTCCCTCTCACTATCCTTTTCGTGACATTTGGTATCCAGAGCCTAGATCAGGTGGTACCGAAATTTTTTCTCCCTTGCTCCTGCGCAGAAGCCGACCAAGCTTGAGCAGAAAATGCCGGACAACATCGAGGATTTGGCGCCATTGAGATGGTCGATGGCCAATTCGAGTCCTGGTGCTCGGAGACTGAAGGAACAGTCAAGTCCTGGATGCTCTACGTCACGCCCTTCCCCATCGCCGCGCTTGTCGCGGGGCTCTACGTGCTGCACCACCCGAGGTTCCAGAGCAGGCTGCCGCCATCCGTGCGCAGCAACTTCTTCCACCGCCTACCGTCGCGCGCAGACAGCATGCTTTGAAGAACCAAGATCACCCCAGAATGCTATGGGTTCAGAATGCTCTGTTCTTGAGTCGAGAATGTTTGATTCGTTTTCCACTTTATTATTTTGTCTTTGAGCACGTATGCTGCTAATTTTGGATGTCTTGAGATCTGTTAAAATTTTAATGTAACTACTTTTTATCTCAAGAATAAGGATGATGACTCAGTTTATCATTGAATCTTTTGTACCTCGACTACTACTCCTTGCAGCTATAGGTAGCGTTGGCACTAAAATAAGCAATGCCAACTATTTTTTCTTCGGCTACATCGAACTCTGCAATACTGCTTCCAGTTTGTGGCGATCAACACAGAGAATAACTTAGCCTCCTTCGACATCATCGTTGGCATCATGATTTGCTATGAAGACCATTTCACCTCGGGAAGCGCTTCCACCAGCAGGGGCCACGAGGATGTGTTGAGCGGAGAAGGGGGAGCTATGTCACACATCCACTTGGAGCTGATGTCATCGACACAATAAATAAGCTGATTAGGGCCTATCTGGAGGAAGCTCGCGGCAACCGCCGCTGCCAACCCTAGGGTTCGCGGATGCACGCACCAGGGAGGAGGGAGGGGCGCAGCCTCCACCGTCGCCACCCCCGCTGCTGTCGCCTCGCCACGTCATTTGGTTATATAATATATTATTAGTTATTTTTAGTAAAATAGAATAATTAAGGAAGGAAGAGTTCGTGTTTGATAAGGACTCTTTCGACTTAGCTTGTAAGTCAAGTCTAATGGAGATTATAAATATTAGGAGATTGTGATCTATTCGGATTAATAAAGAACTGGGCGAAAACTCTTATTCCTCCTCTCCTACTATGTCACACGTCAAATGACGACGGTAACAAATTACGGAGCTGATGAGCCAAAAAAGGGGCCCAAGGAGGACACGGACGCTGCTAGCGGGCCCCACAGCCCGCCCTAGGAGCAGCGGCGTGGGGGCGCCGCATGAGGAGGGGGGCGGGGCTGCCCCAGCCACTGCCACCCGTGTGCCGCGCGCCCGGGGAGCGGGGGCCCGTCACGGCTGCCCCCGTTGTCGTCGTCACCGTCGCCGCCAGTTACCATTTATTATTAATTAATTTGGTAATTAATATTAGGAAAACTAGAAAATCCGTATTCGATAAGGACTTTCCCGTTAGAGTCCGCTTGGGACTACAAATATTAGACTATTGTAATCAGAATCGGTTAAGAAAATAATTGGGGTAACTCCGTTGTTTCCAATCTCCGTGCCTCCCTCTCCCTCCCGGCCAGCGCCGCCTTCTTTGCCCGCCACACGCCCGCCCAGGGCCGCCGCCCTCAAAGGGTGCCGCCCCCCTCCCTCCTCCTCCCCCAATCCACTAGCCCCAAATCCACCCTCCCCCATTGCGTGTATTACATGCTCTCAAGCTGCCGCCCCTCCCCTCTCCTCGCGCCGCCATTGCCGCTGCCCTAGCCGCCGCCGCCTCCCACGCCGCCTTCAAGGGCGCCGGCCTAGCGCCGCCACCCCCTTGCCACCTCTCGCCGTCCACTCCGCCGTACCCAATTCACCCTACCCGCTTCACTGTTACAACTTCATTAAGTTCTTTTTTTTTTTGTCTTTCAACTCCTTTGTCTTCAAATTTTAGTGTCTCAACTATCAAAACTGTTTAATTTTAACCTTCAACATGGTTTTGAGTGATGTTGAGATGGATGGCACTGGTGTCAAAAGTTTGATACCGTAGCTGTGAACAGACAGATATGCTACCGAACAGACTTGCATAGTTATGTTCCGTTGATTTGACTTATGATAGGGCCCACTGTAACCACAGCCGAAAGAGGCATTCAATATTTTCCAGTACCTAAACTTAAGAATCGATACTATTCGCGTTGATATATCAGGCACCCCATTGGCTCTCCATGCTTGCGCTCACGGGTCACAGCTCAAGAAGCTTCGCGCGAAAATCATGGCGCGATCGAACACCTGCCTCCTCATCGTCTTGTTCCTCCCTCTCTGTTGCAAGTGCAGCCCTGAGCCTGACATCACCAGCGACCTCGAAAAGCTGCTCGCGGTCAAGGACGGCTGGGGCAATCCGCCGCAGCTCGCTTCGTGGCACCCAGCTGTCGCCGCCGACCACTGCAGCTGGAAAGGCGTCAAGTGCACGGCCTCAGGCGGAGCTGTCACGGAGCTTTCTTTACCGAGCCTCAACCTCTCCGGCTCGGTCCCGGCGTCCGTGTGCGAGCTCAAGAACCTCAACCGCCTCAACCTCTCCGACAACAACCTCGCCGGCGCCTTCCCCATCGCCTCACTCTACGCCTGCAAGAAGCTCCGCTTCCTCGACGTCTCCGGTAACTACCTCGCCGGATGGCTCCCTGCCGACATGGACGCGCTGTCACCAGTTATAGAGCACCTCAGCCTCTCCACCAACAACTTCAGCGGCGAGGTGCCAGCTGCCGTGGCACGGCTCCCGGCGCTCAAGTCCCTGCTTCTCGACACCAACCAGTTCACCGGCGCGTACCCCGCCGCCGAGATAAGCCGGCTCGCCAGGCTCGAGGTTCTCACGCTGGCTAACAACGCGTTTCTGCCGGCGCCCGTGCCCATGGAGTTTGCCAAGCTGACTAAGCTGACCGATCTCTGGATGGGGGGAATGAACCTCACCGGGGAGATTCCGGAGGCATTCGCCAGCCTCACGGAGCTCACTATGCTCGCCATGGAGGGAAACAACCTCAGCGGTCCAATCCCGGCGTGGGTGTGGCAGCACAGGAGACTCCAGTACGTCTACCTGTACGACAACGCCCTCTCCGGTGAGCTCACACGCAATGTCACGGCGGTGAATTTAGTTGAGCTTGATGTGTCAACGAATCAGCTGACCGGGGAGATACCTGTAGCCTTTGGCAGTCTTAAGAACCTGGAGCTGCTGTATCTCTACAGAAACCAGTTCACCGGGACGATTCCGACCAGCATCGGACTGCTCCCGCAGCTCAGGGACATCCAGATATTCGACAACCAGTTCTCCGGCCCGTTGCCAAAAACACTCTGTGCTAATGGGAAGCTCCTTGTCATCGCCACTTCTAACAATAGCTTCTCAGGCGAGCTCCCTGCGAACCTAGCTGACTGCAGCCTGCTGGAATGGCTCGTAATCCAAGATAACTATTTCTCAGGTGAGTTCCCAGCGAAAATATGGTCCCTCCCGAAGCTGCAGGTTGTGAGGATCCAGAACAACAGATTCACTGGCACGCTGCCAGCCGAGATATCAACCAGCATCGTACGGATTGAGATAAGAAACAACATGTTCTCTGGATTCATCCCGTGAAAACATCGATGATTAAGGTTTCTCAGCTCCTGAAGAAGGCCTCGGTATGTTTAGTGCTGTGATGCAGTCGTTCAATGGAAAAGCATCAGACCATGTTGTCAGAGTCAGTTCAACCCAAACCGGGCTACAATCCTCCAGAATGCCTGGCGCTCGTCGCGCGCGGCCGGCATGCTTCGAAGCATGATGGCCCGAGAATGCTACGGATTCAGAATGCTCTGTTCTTCAGTCGACAATGTTTTCCACTTTATTTTATCTTTGAGAGTGTATGCTGCTAGCCTGCTAGTTTTGGGTGTCTTGATATTTGGTAAAGTTCCAGTGAACTATCTGCGAGTATACTCCCTCCATCCAGCGTAACTGTTTTTTCTCCGTGCCCATATATACAGGGCGCTAGACTGTTCGACGTGCGTGCCCTGTTCCTGGTTTGTCTGGCATCGGTAGAAATTAGAATCGGTTGTTTAGTGGCGGGAGCAGTTCCCACATTTCCTTTCTCCTCTATAAGCATCACTCAAACCAACACCGCGAAGGGCCTAAGGATCGCCTCCCCCTCTCCACCACCAAAAACATAGTAAACAGGGACTACTGTTATAGAAGCCACCCGTGATGCAGACATTGAACAATAATAAGGAGATGTCCCAACCGGCCCACTTACTGTGACCCGTCTGACAAAGGAGCGCATGCAGAGCAAACATGTAAACGTCGGAGTGGTGAACCGGTGTGTATGTAAGAGAAGAGTTTCTTACAGAGAAAATCATTAACAATCAAAACTCTATTCCATTGATTGATTGCAATCGATTATGGTTTGTTGCTCTTGATTAGGTTCAGGAGCTGCTACATTCAATTTGAGAGCCCGTAATTCCACAGTCACACGATCAGTTTGTGGCGAGTTATCTCAATGTGGAGCACCTACTTCCGTCCCTCACACCACCACTAATCCAAGATCCACCAAGAGGTTCATGTCAGGAACCTGATACTGGTCGGTCCAAGGAAGACCGGTGGCTGAGTAGTTAGGTTGAGCATGCTAAAGCGCTTTGTAATCTGGCGTGAGTATTTGGGCCTAGCCTGATAGGGATGTAGAGGCTTGGCCATTTGTGTAGAGGCGGTGAGGCATCAGCCATATAAGCTGGGCCCATGTACAGTGTTTGGCATGAAATGAAAATGAGTAATACCTCCCAGCTGAATTATGTTATCCCCAATTTCCCGTTCTTGTTGAATTCTCTCTTCGTTATCCTGTTTATGAGATTTGGTATCCAGAGCCTAGATCCGGTGGTATCGAAATTTTTTCTCCCTAGTGCCTGCGCGGAAGCCGACGAAGTTTGAGCAGAAGATGTCAGAGAACATCGAGGATTTGGCGAAGCAGCTTGCTGGATTTCAGGACATGATGAAGCCAGAGTACAATTTGTTCTTGAGGATATCCTGAGGCTATCCGTGGACTAGCCGACATCGATAGACAAAGGCTTTGTCTGGCTGATCAGCACGACTTGTTGGAACGACGCTTCAACTCTGCAGATGCCAATTCAAAGAAACATTTCATCAATGCCAACATCAAGGTCGAGCACCGCATCGTCAATTCAGAAGTTCGTCAGGCGGCGTGATTGTCTGCCATTGAGATGGTCGATTGGTCGATGGCCAATTCGAGTCCTGGCGCTTGGATGGAGACCGAAGAAACTGTCGAGTCCTAGATGCTCTATGTCACGCCCTTCCACCATCGTTGCGCTCGTCACGGGGCTCTACGTGATGCACCACCCGAGGTTCTGGAATCTGGATCAGGCTGCCGTCCGTGCCCAGCAACTTCTTCCGCCGCCAGCCGTCGCACGCGGACACCATGCTTTGAAGGACCATGATCACCCCAGAGTGCTACGGGTTCAAAGTGCTCTGCTCTTGAGTTGAGAATGTTTGATCCGTTTTCCACTTTATTATTTTGTCTTTGAGCGTGTATGCTGCTAATTTTGGGTGTCTCGAGATCTCATAAAATTCCAGTGTAATTACTTTTTATCTCAAGAATAAGGATGATGAATGGAGGACCACATCTTTTCAACCTTATAAGAACCCCCCACTACTCCACACACACAAACACACACAAAAAAAGGGGGACAAACTGTTACAGAAGCCACCCATGGTTGATGCATCTTACATTATTCAAACAACATTATCAAAATAGCTATAGCGTGAATCTATAGTATGGTATACATGCAATCTTTTTCTTACCTTATACAAATCCCACAGCAACGCGAGGAGTTTTTGCCTGATAACAATTTATGATCAGCTGCTGAGCAGATCAATGGAGCATCAGCTGATGCACCAGAAACTTTGCTTACCAACAAGCGACGCGTAGTAGTAAATCGAGCTCAGCAGCTGACGGACGAGCTCGGCTTGTGATGAACTGATGCTGATGAATGATGATCAGCGACCTCATATCATTCAGCCGCAGTTTCTTCCACGCCATTATCAGCAGCGCCGTCTGCGGGAACCGGCAGCGGGTCGAGCCTGGCCTTAACGGTGCAGACGAGGGGGCGCTTCCGCGGGAGCGTGAGCCCCGGCCCTTCCTCCATGTCCACGGGCGCGCCGCCGACGGGCGCCCACTCAAAAGCACTGCACCATGGCCGCCAGCGCCGCCTGCACGACGAGCATGGCCAGCGACGCGCCGGGGCAAATCCGCCGGCCGGACCCGAACGGCAGCAGGTGGAAGTGCTGCCCGCGCACGTCGAGCCCTCCTCCGCCCCCTGCCTCGGCCTCCAGGAACCGCTCCGGCCGGAACGCCAGCGGGTCCGGCGCCCAGCTCGCCGGGTCGCGCCCGATCGCCCACACGTTCACGAACACCGTCGCGCCGACGGGGACGTCGTAGCCGGACACCTTGCAGGGCTCCATGGACCGGCGCACCACCAGCGGGCCCGTCGGGTGCAGCCGCAGCGTCTCCTTGGCGATGGCCTGCAGGTAAAGGGAGCCGCGGGACGTCCGACTCGTCGGCCAGCCGGGACGTGCCCACCACGGCGTCCAGCTCCGCCTGCGCCCGCCGGAGCACGGCCGGATTGTTGATCAGCTCCGACAGCGCCCATTCCAGCGTGATCGTCGTCGTGTCCGTGCCGGCCGCGAAAATGTCCTGCGACACCCAGTCAAAATTAAGGTGCACAAATTTTATGATGAAAATCGTAGCCGGCATTTTTAATAAAAACAAACTTAAAGGAATCTTTATTATCTGTTCGTCGCTTAACCCGATGCTTGAATTGATTTAGATCTGCACAACAATCTAGTAATAAAACAAGTACAAAAAAAGAACACCATGTCGTCGATGGACGAACCAGCATGAAGGCCTTGATGTTATCTCTCGTGAGCGGCATCTCGGCGGCTTCGTCCTCGTGCATGTCAAAGAGCATGTCAAGCAGGTCCTTGGCCCCTTCGCCGGCGCCGTCGGCCGCCGCCTCCTTCCGCCGCTGCCGCCTCTCGGCATCCCTCGCCGTCAGTATCCGCTCCATGATGGCGTCGAACTTGCGGTGCACCGCGTCGATGCGCTTGCCCAGGCCCTGCACGTCCCAATTCTTGAACACGCCGATGTAGTCCTGGAGGTTGAAGGTGCCCGTCAGCACGGCGGTCTCGGCGACAATGCTCCGCATCTCCTCGGTGGCGCTGTCGTCGCCGGTCCACCGCCGGCTCATCACCATCCGCGAGATGACGTCGCCGGTGACGCCCATGAGCACGGCGTCCACGTCGACGGCGGAGCCGTCGGCGGCGCTGCGGGACAGGGCGCCCACGAGGCGGGACACCTCCTCGCGGCGGACGTGGCGGAGCCGGTCCAGCGTGCGCCCCGCCAGGAGCTCGTGCACGCACGCGCGCTTCATGAAGCGCCAGTAGGGCCCGTACGCCGAGAAGGAGAAGTCCTGCCCGCCGTACGTCAGCCGGTGCACCGCCGTCGGCTTGGGGCGGTCCAGGAACGCCGCCTCGAAGGTCTTGAGCACCTCGCGGGCGGTGTCCGGGGAGCAGGCGGCGATCGCCGGCACGGAGCCGAGGCGGAGGTACAGGAGCGGGCCGTGGCGGCTCGCCAGCTTGTGCAGCGCCTGGTGCGGGAGCGGGGCCAGGAGGTGGAGGTGGCCTAGGACGGGCAGCGCGAACGGGCTCGGAGGGAGGCGAAGACCACCGATGCCGCTGCTGCGGCGGCGCAGCACGTAGAGAACGGTGAGGCCGCCGACGAGGAGGAGAATGGGGAGGCCTGTGGGGTTGTTGATGAGCTCTCGTGCTGTGGCCATTTCCATGGTGACTAATTCCTCTGCGCCTGCAAAGAGTTGACCAGTGAGCTGAGCTCTAGCTGCTGCTGCTTCTCTTATGAGATCACTCTACTCCCCGGTTTATATATACTCCCATTTGCTGATGCTACTTAGATACATGTGGACATATAATGATAGTGTGAAGTTTTACTACTAATTCAATGTGTTAGAGACAACTGGTTGCATGTTGGCAGCAGATGCTTTGACCTGCACCCCTAGAACCAACAAACACACAGGCCAGATGCTTTTGCATGTGGGACCAATTTCCATGAAGATCTTATTTGAATACATGGGAGATCTGAATCCAAATACTTGAAATATTATAAACTATTCGTATTTTTCTGAATTTATTCCAGAATTTAACAGCGTTATTATTTCACTGGTAGGCGACATGCTCATCGACAGCGAGACGCCTGTGGTAACTTTGTTAATCTTGAGATTTGCCGGTCCAACTCGTTTTGTTCAAAGATGCTCATAGCAGTAGAGTGTGCGTGCGTGCGTTCATAGAGATGAGTGTGCGCTCGTGTATGTGAGCGTCTGCAACTGTGTGACTGAGTCTCGGAAAAAAAAAAAAAAATCTAAGATATCCTGATAATTGTCAAATTCATGACTGTATCATATGATTTTACATCTTAGAGCCTCGATTAAGGGGTCCAATTTTGCTATTGTAGCTAACAAAATCTATGTTTTTTTTTTTTATGATTTTATTATGTTTTAAGATTGTCATTACTCATTACTATCTTATTACTTAGACACCTGGATTCGATCAAGAATTATATTTATTAATTGGTATTTGCTTTAAGATTTTATGATTATGATCATAGTCTTCAGCGGTACAATTTTTTGTTTCTGTTTTTATAGCAATAATTATATATATTTATTAATTGGTATTTGTTTCTTGGCACTCTGCCCCTGACCATGGCGTCGTTTGTCTCCTATTATCATCTCACCTCACCACAGACATGACTTAATAATCTTTTTTCCTTTTTTGAGATCAGTGATGACCTAATAATCATATATATAGTGGAAAGATTCAACGGAGAGTGATACACAATATTAATACAATGCATCACTTTTCCTAGGCAGCAACTTGCGAGGCCTCTGTCTCGACATACATGGATTAGGCTCTGCGTTAACATGTTGACTGGGTAATATAATGCAAACACTTCTGCTCCGGCACGCACCATCATCGTCTTGTTTTGTAGCGGAGGCCGGCTGCGAGAAGGCCGGCAGGTGTAAATAAAATGTAAAAATTGCTAGCGCAGGCAGGCTGGTTTGTATGGATGAACCATAGCAACACGTTCCATGTCGACCTGGTAATAAACAGGTGAAGGATCAACATTCAAATTCAATCAAAGCTACCCAAATAGAGTTCTACTGTACTAACCCAGCCCCTCTATCGGATCCAAACTAGCGTATCTCTGTACCATCCAGTCTAGTCCAAGTCCAGTCCAAATTCACGGTAACCTAAATCTAATCCGAACATTCAAATAGCATGTTTCGTTGAATTGATGAATGAAAATAAGAAAGAAAGTATAGTTCACACCGTTTTTTCTTGATCAATTCATGAAGTCGTGTTCTAGAAAACAATTATGCATTTCATGCAAAATGTAGAAACCGCAAAGGTGTTGTCCGGCGGTTGATTTAGGATACACTTTTCCATAGTTTCTATCACGAAAGTTTTCTGATACGGTCTATAATACATGTACTTCTAAAATTTAGTATTGGAATTGTGCATATATTATTGCCTCTACTGTCATGATTTATATTTAGAAATATAATCATCCGCAAATGTAGCAGAATTTCCTGACTTATAGGGCTCACGTGCACCTGTCATCGCCTCAAAGGCCTCCGGACAGTTGTGCACGGGAACTCGATAACTCCAGAAGTCTGTCGGGAGTCCTCAGAAATCCCAAGTTATCCCCAATTCCATCAAGAATTAGGTTACAACAGACCATGATAGTATTACAACATTTATTTACATAAGTAAATTACATCGAGTAAAAGCGGAAGACTAATAACCATAGTTTTACAAACCATTGATTAAAGATTACAACAAAGTTTGCTTTGTGAACAAATAGGATAGCATTACTAACTTTAGAACTGAGCACTCAATCCAGGTTCACCCTACCTAAAGGTGCATAAACTTCGACCTATAGTCGGCTTCTTTACCTGCAACAGGGGTTAAACAAACCCTGAGTACTTAAGGGTACTAGGCAAATCTTACCCGACCAAAGAAAAGACTTCAAGGACATGATGGCTTAAGAGATCTCTGGCCAGAAACCAGAAAGAAGTTTACATGAAAGCTTACTAACTTTTCATCCTTACTTTCAAGTTTTAGCTCAAGTTAGTATTACCGAGTATCACATTTGCACCAGATCTACATCAAGCACTTATTTAATCATCACATCTCATATCCATGTCTCTAGTTCTATATTACACTATAATATAGGGCAACAGAACTAGTCTCCATATAACTAAGGAGCAATGATGATTTAAATCGGTTACAACCTAGCTAGGGATTCCCAATTAACCATTCACTTGGATCCTCCAAACACTATCAAGTCCGCGCCATCCGAGAGCATAGTACTCCACCACCCTACTCAGTCTCGAACGGTTTACTAGCAGGGTGGGTACACGCTACTCCTGCCATCTCTCTATTCCCAGTGTGTAAATAGCCATTCATGGAATGGAATAGCTAAGGTACTCAAGCTTACTGGAGTGTGTGGCCAGTACTGAAAAGTCTCGCTCACATAACAAGCTTACAATGAACAGTCCTTAATCAACTCAGGTGGAGCACTACACCGATCATCACACAATGCAAGACCACCCGCATGGTCTCAGATTAACATCATCATCATTTAGGGTTCTCACGACCCATAAGCAGAGCCAAGGAGAACAAAAGAGAAACCTATATCTCGCAAATGATGAAACCATCGCTCGCTCGACTTCTATCGAAGTCTAAACATTGCTAAGAATAACCAGGAACGATCTGTATGACTAGACTAGGTAAATGCCCGTGCGTTGCAACGGGAACACATATGTATGAGCACGTGTTGTACTACCATGCAATCTTGATACTCACTGGCTACAAATGAGATCAATGTTATGGGCATAGTGTGAGTCATTATTCCTATGCAACCAATCATTTATTTCATTAGGATCTAAATTTTCCTTGTTTGATGCATCCTCACTGGCTACAAATTTTGAAGCAGCAGATCACATACAAGAATCAATAGTAGTAATACTTGTATTATTAAACACAAGCATTTATTATCTACTGCCATTGTTTTTAATTTGTAGTTATTTCTCCTTCCTCTTCCGGTAAGCTTCTCGACGTTTTCTTGTTTGTTTCATCCGTTTTCTCTTGAGACATTTCTTGCCATCGGGTGCTATCCATTTCGCTTTTGCGATCTCTAGTTCTGCCTGCTACAATCAAGGATTGCCCATGTTACATCATGTAAAATTATAACAATGAGTTATTATAATGTAATATAGCTATTAAACAAAGTTTCTTAAGTGTGCATACCTCCATTGGTAGTGTTGGTCTTGTCTCCAAATGATGTATGCGAACCACTATTTTCATTTGATGAAACCCTATAAAACAGTTGAGTTATAATTCAGAACGAGGAAGTTAAATATTTTATCGGCTTGATCATTTCTTGATCTAGGAAATCAAATTAATGCTATCTGATATGGACAACACATAATAACATTTTTCCCCCGTTATAAATTCAATTTCAGACTGCAGAACTTAAAAAAAAGAAACATACGAAAGTGTTCATGCTTATAGTAGCACCACTGCACATTCCAGAGACAAGATGGAAGTGACATGTGAGCATCCTTTAAAATAGAAATGCATTTTCTATGCAGCCAAACAATATCTCAGAAATGTATTTGTAACATGCTTGGAAGTTGAATGCATTGTAAGTGGCTAAGTACAGCCAGATCCATTTCACTTATAAAAGAAATTAAACATGTATTGCAAGATGCAGTTTTACATTATAATTACTTTATGCTGAACTAATGAATGATACAGTAATCTTTTAGTTAAACAGCTGGGCTGAGGTAACCAGAAGCATGAAGGGAACGAAAACACAATTGTTTCTGAAGTCCTCAAAACTGAATAGCGTGCTTTGTTTTCCTAAATTTTCAGAACTGATTGTTTGCTAATATACAGCACATTCTTATTGTTTGCAATCCGTATGCCTCCCAGTCTCTAAATTCTGATTAATCTGTACCTCCCCAGTTATCTCTGTTCAGACAATTGGTGTCTTTCTTTTTCTTTTTTTGTTGTCCATCAGTTTAATTTTAAGTTTTTAACAATGTCAATTGGCAGTTTCAGTCATAATGCATGGAAGTTAGAAAGATCCGGCAAGATAAATTTTTTTCGTAGTGCTCAGTCATTAGATAACAGAATATATTTGAACAAATAAGTCTGCAACTAAGATAATAGAACATGGGTGTGCCAGATCATGAACAATAAGGCATGCCGGATCATGAACGGTAGGGAGCCAAACCTGGATTAGCAATGTGGCAGCCACACGATGGACAACCAAAGCACAGTAGTCAGCACCAGCAGAGAAGTCAGAGAGCAGAACCTTGCTATTCTGAAAAAAGTTCGCTGAAAAAGAAAATTATATGGCCAAAAACACTACTTTTGTAGATAAGGAATAAGGAACAATTTTTATTTTGCCATCACCACAATGTACATCCACCATCAGTCCTCAACTTGTGTGCATTACAAGGCATCCAAAATGACAATTTAGTGTTCTGCTCAAGGTTTCATAACAATGATCATGATCAACAATATTGTTTTTCATAACAATTTAGTGTTTGCATATGCTGCCCTATGCTTCATGAGGAGGCTATTCATTGCTGCTGCCCTGTGCTTCACAAGGAGGCTAGCTTAAATAAATTGGTGAGGATGAGAGGATCCTATAGGAATGCCAACAGGCTGCTCTCCAAAATGCACTGTGCAGGCACTGAAATGCGATTCTTCTGATTGACATAAGAAATGCAAAACAAATGATCAGTTCAATCAATGCAGAAAAGTTTAAGCAAATAAAAAGGGCCCACTGTAGTCAATTAACAGGCAACCAGCACCATTCACATTCCTGGGCCTCTTTATGAGAAAGTTTGGATACAATTTTTGGAAATAGAACAAAATAGAGATTGGTTGCAATACTTGTTTGTAACAGGTAGGGAGCTAAACATGTCTAGGAGAACTTTAGGCAAGCCATATTCTGTTGACTCCTGACACTACATCATAACCGTTAATTGACTAAACATATTCAGAGAACTCTTTGACATTTGCACTGGAATTAACTAAACATATTCAGAGAACTCTTTGACATTTGCAATTCAAGGCACCCTGTTGATTTAAATGAAAGGAATCGAACATGTACACACATGTAATTAGATCACATCCGAATACAAATAGCCAATTAGCTTAAGAGGGTTTGGGTGCTCCGTTTCACACAACAGGAAGGGAAGAGAAGGGATTGGCACGCCTGGTGATTCTCCTCGGCGGCAAAGTGCCAGGTTAAGACATGGCGAAGTGGGCACCTGGAGTAGGGCGGCCGCCCAGTCGTCGCCACGACAGAGAGAGTACGCGACGGTGAACTGGAGAAGAAAAGCTGATGGCGGCGCCGTACCAGTACTATCGCCCGCCGGAGAGCAGCCCTCGGCGGGCCGCGGCGGCTCGCCGGGGATGGCGGCGGCGTGGCCTCTCACGTGGTGGCGCAGGATTGCGGCGATCCAGCGGGTGCGACCGTGCTCGAAGCTGCGTGGGCGGCGGCGTCCCGCGCGGCTGCAAAGCTGCGTTGACAGAGCTCGAAGCCGGTGACGGCGGTGGCGGCTAGAGCCCGAGCTGGTGGCGGCGGTGGCCCTTTTCCTCCTTCCTCGACGGGCGGTGTTAGAGCCTGCCTGAGTGTCTGGGCTAGCCGGGAGGTCGATCCGGTCCTTGGGCGGGAGGAGCTGTGGCCGGCCGCTGATCCGCCGCCGCCGGCGGGGGGGGGGAGCTGTACGGCGGCGGGGTGGTGCGTGGCTGCCGGAGCTCGTGTGGACGCGGGGCGGCGGTAGTTCTTTCAGCCGGTACTCGGGCGCAGAGCCATGTCGTGGAGGCAGCGCAGTGTCTGGCGGCGTCGATGGAGCCAGCAGCGTGAAGGGTCGAGGGCGATGCATCCGTGCAGTGGGGGGCCAATCGCGGCGATGCGGTTGTCAGGTGAAGGTCCTGCGTGTGTGTTATCTTTATTTCTTTTGCGGGGAGGAGAGGCGGGGAGTCGAGAGACCGTGGTTTTACTATTGCCGGGGAGTGGTGAAGCGAAGGGGTAAGGTAAGACGATATCGTTCGGTAATTTTTAAGTAGTAGAGATAGGTAAAGCTATGGAATCACATAAGTTAAGATAGTCATGCAACAACGGTTTCGACGAAGATTAACTCTAATGCACATCTCACCAGATGTAAAGTATTATAAAGTTTTGTTGTAACACCCGTGTTTTTGCATCTTTTTAAAAAATCACTAAAAATTTGAACTTTTTAAATCTTTCTAACAAATTAAAACTTGATTAGTTTATTTTTCACAAAACTGTATTAAAAAAACTTTTCCAAAACCCTTGCATCAAAATTCACCATATAGATTTAGAAGTGTGCCATGATTGTTTGTGTGATTGCTGTGATATGCTTGAATGCTTGCTTGAGTGATTGCATGTTTATCTGCTTTCTAGAATTTATTTGGCACCAATTAAATTCCTCAATGTCCCCCATAATTTCCTTGCCATTCTTTCCAAATAAATTCCTTGAATTTTGTCCTTGAAAACTATCCTTGACCTCTTTCTTGAAATCCCCATCACAATCCTTTCAATTTGTACCTAGTTTAATTCCTACGAAAATTAGAAAATTGTTTCATAATTGGAAAATGCATCATGGGCTCAATCTCCTGTCCTCCCCTCCTTTCAGCCAGGCCAGCCCACCTTTTCCCTCTTCTCTCTTCTTTTTCCGCCCGGGCCGGCCACAAGCCACCGGCCCAGCTAGCCAGCTGGAACCAGCCCAGCTCCACCCGCCCGCTTCCCCCTCTTCTCTTTCTTCTCTCTTTCATGGGCCGGCCCAGTTGTGCGCAGCAGCAGTAGCCCAGCACGCAACAGCAGCAGCACGCAGCCCAGCCCACTCCTCACTTACACGCGAGGTCCGGCTGTCATAACCGTCTTTCTACCTTAGACATCGTCTTCTACCTCCTGCCATCAGCGGAAATCCCGCGTGGCTGTACGTAGCTTGAGCACGTGAACCATGGCGCGGGAGATATTTTCCCGACGAACCAACCTCCTCGCTCGTCTTCTGCGCCATCCTTATGCTCTCCGCGAACCGCCCTACCGTACCCTACCGGCTTACATACTATTCTCCATCGCCTTACCGTGCCTATAAAAGGCCAGCCATGGCCGCCGGCTACGAGCACTTCACCAAGCTCTCGGGGCTTCGAGATTGAGCTCGAGCTCCGCCACCCTTTGCTCGACGTCGCTGCCCGCTCTCTCTTCCTTCTCCCTCTCTATTCTCCCTTCTCTCTGTTCTGCCTCTTCTCGGATCGGGCGCCGCCGCACGAACGCCAGAGCAGGGAGCGCCGTCTGCCCTCGTCTAGCCAGCGCGCCGCCTCAGGCCTCAGCCACCGTCCGCCAGCGCCGCGCCGCCGCCGGTAACCACCGCTGGCTAGGCCTCCTCCTGCTCCCTTTCCTCTCTTTTCCTCTCCACTCTCTTTCCTCCCTTCTCTTTCTTTGCCTATCTCATGCGGTTCTGATCCCTCATCTCCTCTCTGTTTCATTGGAAGAGGAAGCGCCAGAGTAACACATCGATCATCAATTGCTTAGTAATCCCGTCAGTTTTATAAAGCTAATCCGCCGCTGCTTCAGATGTGCTACAACTGCAAGGGTTCTAGGCGTAACTTCACCTGCTGGAGGAACAAGACAGAGGAGGCTTAGTCCTGGAAGCCATAGTAGAAGGCGATAGGCTGAGAGGCTCACGGTGAGGTAATCAGATGGACCCGCCTGTGATGCGGCCTTGGCTGCCCGAGCAGCAGGTGATGCTTCCTATTTTGGTTGTCCGAACGCATGTGATTTGGAAGGCCCAAACCATGTATGTATTTTGATCAGATGTGCCGAAAATACAATTTGAGCATTGCTGTTTCACTGTAAAACGACCAAGAAGAGTTTGGTTCTTGCTGTAGCATGGTTCGTTCTATACATACATTGCAGGTGAAGTAAAGCTTTTCCTTGCAATTATTTCCATTAAAGCATGTAGTTTCCATTAAAGTATACTTTGCAAAGGAGTTAACCTTGGCTTTCTGTTCCTAATATTTGTTAGTTTTAACAAATTTTTATAATATATATACATGAAGAAGTATGCACTCCATTTTTATTTTTTCATTCATTTTCCTGTAATGACCCTTTTCACCGTCTATGGCATTGAAAACTGAGAGTAATGTTCTATTTATTCCCATTCTCTTATCTCTTCTCTTCTCTCATTGTCACAATCACAGCTATATAAATAATAATCTCTCACAACTAAAAAGATTAAAAAGTAAATAATTTTTGATACACCATTTGTTTTGGTCCTGCCAGCCTCCCCTCTCGGTGCGATCTAGCTCGGCCGCTCCTCCCTCTCTGGTTTCCCCTTCTGTGACTGATTTTGTTTTCCTCCCTCTCTGGTTTTCTCTTCTCCACATTAGGAAAGCCAGAAATCACGTAGGAAACTAGAGCGATCACCTCCAAATCGATCATGAGCGTTTGTCTCTACAAACCGATTTAGCAATCACCTCCAAATCAGTGAGATCTACGACTCTCTAGTTTTGAGTTTTTTTCATTTAAAGTCGTTACGACGCTCAAAAAAAAATTTAATAGCATATTCATACCTGAGGGTATTTTTGACTTTTCACACCGCAGTTTAACAACGTTAGAGCCAAATCTGACGGAAATGGCATAGAGAGAAAAAGAGTTTAGAGCACAGACATAGATGAGAGATCCAACTTTCTGATGGCTTATATACGATTGTTATCTTTTTTAAAGGCACACAGATAAAAGCCTCTAAAATAACATATAATGTATAACCGACATGTGCACGATCACGTAGTGCGGAGGACAAATAGTCCGAGCTATATACGTAGTTGTAGTAATATCTTACTATTACTAATTAGAGGCCCCAACGGAGGCACCACGTTGCTTCTCACCGGACGTGCTAAAAAAAAAGATAAATTATCTAGCCTTTAATTTGGTAGACATTAATCATCATAGTTGATAATAGCCATTGGATCTATTGCAAAAATTACCCACCCGCCATTATGAAGAATACATAAAGTAACCCCCTAATTTTGTATTTAAATTACCCACCACTGCCATTATGAAGAATAATTTAAGATAACCCCCTAAACTTATATACAAATTCCCTACATACATCTATTATTATGAAAGTAAATCAAAATGACCCCTAAATTTATATCTAAATTACCCACATTTGCTACTATGAAAAATAAATCAAAATAAACCCCCATGTTATATCCAAATCACTCATCTTTTGCTATTAGAAATAATAATTTAAAATAGCCCTCTAACTTTGAATCTAAATTCTTTCTATCATTATGAAAAATAATTTAAAATACATAGTATTAATTTTATATATTACCCATATTTATAATTATGAAAGTTAATGCAAAATACGTCCCTAAATTTACATCCAGCTTATTTATGCATGTTGTTTTGAAAGTGAGTATAAAGTATTACCTTTACATTTATATCTAAAAGCCATTATAAAAGATAAACAAAAATATCACTCAAATCTACGTGTAAACACTAATATATTCTATAAAAAAAATAAATCAACATTCATAGACATATATATATGTACAAATTTATAAATCTTAAAGTTCTATGGTTATAAAATGAAATAACAATATGCTAAGTTTCACCATGTATACTGAGTAAATATACATAGTATAAGATAGGATAAATATTTTAAATTTCTTATAAAGAAAAATATTTAATTCACAAACCACATAGTAGTAACATGACATTGACAATTAACCTTAAACTATGTTAATATTACATGATAATTAATTTCATAGTTTATTATTTTAAATAATTTATATATTTTAAGTGAAACATTATATCATTTTACTATTGAATTATTGATAATGTAATTGCTATTGCTATAACAAATTTAACAAGTGTAAATGTGTAATGCTAGAGTACAATCTGAGCTTCAACTTAAGTAATATCTAAAACGATACTACTAAGACCTAAACTCTTTTTAGTTAAAATAAAATTTTAATAAAATATAAAAAAATAATAGAGTTTATAAATATTAAGTTTTCAACTAAAAAATAGTCATATTAAAACTAAAAAGCTAACTACGATTAATAAAATCACTAATGCACCTAGGGTTTATATATGTTAGTATTAAGTTTTCAACAAATGCATATCACGCTACCAAAAAAAAAAAAAATACTAGAAAGTCTAACTAGATGTGCCTAATAGAGCACATTAGTCCTCGTGAGATATGACAAGAAAATAAAATATAAAACCTAAAAGTTCTCACAAAAATTCAAAACATTTGATCATCAATTTCTGTTTAACCTACTCACCATTAATAATTTCCATCAAACCCACCATTAATAATAATAGCTACTAGATATATTCTAATTTATAAATAATTACCTAGCTCTACTATTGTGTAATAAAATAACATAGAGTAAAAAATTATACTTAATTACTAATGTCTTCTTATTAGGATAGATAATCTATTTTCGCACAATTTTTATCTTATTATTTAAAAGATTAAATATCATTGCAAATCTACATCTAAAAATTGTCAACAACTTATATTAAAAATTATTTAAATAATCATAGAGCATGTATGTGTTATTAATATTTGATTGAAGTAAACATACATCACATGGCAGCATGCATCAATGATAAATATATATGTTATTTTTTAAAAAGAAAATTTCCTTAAAATCATATATACACTAATCATACTAACAAATTATTTAAAATCATATTAGTAATCATAAAATATAATTTATTTAGGTTGCTTCTTTAGATATATTGATATATCTTAACTAAATATATGACATCTTTATTATATTCATAGTACAACTAAAACTGCACATATAATTTCTTGACAAAAAATTCAATTATTTTGGAAGTAAGGAAGACATCACTACTGGGTATATATGTTTCTCTAGCTCTTTAAAATTACTTTAGCTTAAATAGTAGAACTATATACGACTTAACTATAATTCTTTAGAGATTATCACTTTGCTAACTGGATCTATGATTTAAAAGCTCTATCAGTTACCTCAAGTGTCATGGTGCAAGATTCAATGATTGATTATGCTATTTAGTAAAAATACTCTATGACCTAAAGTACTTATTTTAAAAAGTGCAAAAAGGAGAGTTAATAAAATATATATTAAGTAAAAGAGGTTTAACTTAATGATAAAAATATAGCACTTAATAAGATAAAATTCTAGAAAATCATAATTTAAATTCATGACTTTATAAGATATGTAAATCAATGCCTTGCAACAAAAAGTAATTAATAAGTTTATGATAATTGGTATAGACTATGAAGTATCTATTATGTTTATTTTGTAGAAAAATAAATACAATGAAAATATATAATTTAGTATAAATAATTATTTACTGTTAAATGTATTAATAAATGGTATGTGTCTTTGTCAAATATATTAAAACTGTATGTCTCTAAAACTTTTAGCCCGTGCGGAGCAAGGGTTGATGGACTAGTAAATAATAATGGGCATGTAATCTGCATATGTGTTATTGGTGCACCTTGAGCCACATCCATATAGCTTCTGTCAAGGTTGGATTTAAGTTTCATTTTGTATGGCAGTAATAAGAACCTAGATGTGGTAATAATAATTGACTGAATGCTCTTAAACTGATGACCTCTCCAACTTAAATTTCCGATAAACTAAAGATGAAGCTAAATGCAACCTAAACATGTTGTCAGGCATGTTACATGCAAGCTGTTGGGAAAACAACAAACTTTGATGCATTATAAAAGAACAGCTACTCTTAAATGTTTTCCTTTGCGAAAAAGCACATAATGAGATTTCATTAGGGAGGAAAGTTACATGGAAGTTAGCCACTTCCACTGTTTAGGTTGCATTTTAAGTGCCATAATAACAGAACCAGTTCAAAACTCTCGGCTTTGTTCTAGTACCGGAAATATGAAGAAAAGCTATGTTACCCATGTTGGGAATATGCCCTAGAGGTAATCATAGAGATGATGATATTGTGCCAGTATCCATGATATGTAATATGTCCATTGAATATCCATTAAAGACAACTTGTATTGATTGGCAATTATGTGAATTGTTTGTGGAACTCTTTTACTTGTATGGTTATTCTATATTTGTCCCTGGTCGGAGTTCATGTGAGGACACACATGAATATTAGACTAGCACATGTATTAGTTGATGGCTATGTTTCACAAGCCATGGACATGGAGATGTCAAACTAATAATGTGGGCACATGTATGACATGTAGGCTGGACTGACCCAACAAGAGATTGTCTCTATACACATCATATACGTTATGTCCTTCGACCTGAGATTGTTGTATGTGCTCGAGATGTGTATCGACCTGCTTAGAAACCCGACAAAACGCTACTCCGTTCTTTGGGTAGTTATAAAGGAGGTTTTCGGGTTTATCGAGAAACATGCTATGAGACATAGACAATCAAGATGGGACTTGCCCCTCTCTGATGAGAGTGATATCACTGGATCACTCAAGTGATTGGATCAACAAATGCATGGCCGTGCTTGGGTTAAGTGTTAATCCACGAGTTGAACCAAATATCATGAGGCAAGGGAATAACATGTATGTGGTCGTGGTGGTTCGTCTGATATGATCATTTGCGTGCATAATAGGAGTTGTCACGCCTTGCTAGAGGCCGCTGTCAACTATTGGGCGAGTAGGAGTACTCGGCCCATGTCTATGTGTGCGTGAACCCATAGGGTCGCACGCTTAAGGGACTGGAAGCCTAATTCGGGTTGGACCCGAATTAGACAAGGCTTAGGGTTACTAATGGGCCTCCAACTCGGGAGCACATTAGGGACGCCTATATAAGTAGAGGGTAGGGGCGCGGCCAGTTGAGATCCACGTCTTTGGACTGCCGCCGTCGCCCTCCACGCTCGCGCCTTCGCTCCTCGCGGACCTAGCAGACCGGAGGCGCATCGCTTCTTCCCCGTACGTGTGGGACACCTCGGAGGTGCTGCATCTGGAGCACGAGGACGAACCGCAAGTTGTGGGAGGACTTGCTGGACGACCACGCAACTGCACGGCACTGCTGCGACGTGTTCGACTACATCGAGTCGTCTTCCGCTGCACCTACACGTCGAGTGGTATATCCGTAACCTATCTCTAGCAGTAGATCCTGGATTATGGGGCGAAAATTTTTGATTTTCTGGCTAGCGTAGCATCCTCATAACCCATCAACCCATTGTTAGATGTGCTATCCTCTCGGCTGGGAATGACTGGCAGTATACAGTTTGTCTAACAATATGAACACTTAATGGAGGACTTGTCGCATACAGGAAATAGGTAAACAAGTACAGCAGGCAAGGGCAGGCATTCTGCCGAGCATGTTAGCAGTATAAGCAACAGTTTTTGAAACCCAGGCAAGAAAAAAATTCAGAAACTAATATACCGTAATACTGGAATGGGTGGAAGAAAAGGTTTGGATTAGATTGACAACTGAATAAGGAAATCATTCTTCTCCTATTTTGATATATATTGCTGCTGGCTGCTTCCACATGGTAACTTCAATTTCAACATCAGCATGCCCCTAATGTCAAGTTCTGAAATCAGCAAGTAATCAAGTTTTCTTGATTGAGAAACTTTCAGTGCAAAGCACAAAGAACTGCATGCACAGATCCTAATCTTTGAAAGGTATCGAACTCATCAGGCACAATACATGTACACACATGTAATTAGATCATATCCGAATAAGAGGGTTTGGGTGCTCCGTTTCGCACAGCAGGAAGGGAAGAGAAGGGGTTTGGGCACACGTGGTTGTACGTTCTTCTCGCCATCAAAGTGACAGGTTAATACCTGGCGAAGGGCCTAATTAACGAAGACTTGGGCACCAAAACGCCGGAAAAAATTAGATCAGAAACCGGATAAAAAGGTCTTTTCCCTCTATCTGCAAGTAATAAAAATTAGCTAACACTAATACCACCGATTTGGCGTGTCAAACCGCCTACTTAGACGATGAGAGCAACAATGCAAAGATGATGCTACACCACTCAACAAGATAGCGACACGTCACAGAAGATCAAATAATAATGCACAGGGGACTGGGCAAGTCTCATCACCCGGTGCAGTGGGTGTTTTGCAAGATCATCTCGCGTCTAATATAATTCTCCTCAATTATTATTATATACCTCCTCCGTTTTAGAAAACTTGCAACTATAATTATGTGCCAGATAAAATAGTCCATATTTAACCAAATTTCTAGCGAATAATATTTACATTTACAACTTTAAATTAATTTATATTATAAAAATACATTTCATAATAATTCTAATAGTGTTTATTTGATATTACAAAGTTTATAGTTTTTTTATTTATAATTAGTTAAACCTGATACACTAAATTACTCCCTCCATCTATTTATTGGAGTCATCTTACCAAAAAAATTTCTCTAAGAGTCGAGTCATCTAAGCCAGAGACCACGGTTTTCACATAGTTCTAGACACATGCAGTTCCTCACACTAGCCTAATTAATATAATCGTCTGCATGCAGCTCCTCTCACTGGTAGAATTAATTCAACTGTCTGCATGCATCACCCCCTCTTTAGTCACTGCGCATGACCCTAAGATGACTCCGATAAATAGATGGAGGGGTATACTACTATGCTAGAATTGTATGGTTTTTGGGAGGAAGTATATTGCTGCAAGGAGCTAAAGAAGAGAGGAATCGATGATGGATTGATTTGGGGGGGGGGTGTTGGTGTTTAGCCACTGATAGCCTGCCACCAGGTTCCCGTAGCAGTTGATTCGGATCTCGGCGAATACTAGAACTCGGCGGTTTCACGCAAGAGACACTCGGTTTATCCTGGTTCGAGCCCTCGTCGTCGAGTAAAAGCTCTACTCCAGTCGGCCTTGGCCTTTTGCGTTGGATTGATGTATAATTGTGTGTTGTTGTCGTCTGTTACAAAGAGGGTGCTCTGGCTCCTTTTTATGAGAGAAAAGAGCCAGAGCTTTGATCCTAATCCTAGTCGGACTTAGTAGAGAGAGTTCTGTTCCTATTACAGAAGTTGCTTTCTATCCGTCTAACTAGGACAGGACGTCTTCTACTCGGAATCGGTCCTTCTGCCTTTGTCTTGTGGGTCCGTCCTGATGGGAGTCACGTTGATGGGGAACCGTCTTGGTCCCGCATCGACAAGCCCCCGAGCATTTCGAAGTTGAACTCGGGAGACGACTTGTATCGTGAGTGATGCTTTGAAGTGGTCTTTCTTGAATTCTCTCCTCCTTTTCGTTGTGCACCGTAGGTGCACTCATTGAGTGTAGCCCCCGAGCCTCTTGCTATTTATTTATAAGTAGCTGGAGGGTCTTAGAAAATTTAGAAAAAGGTTGAGGGTGTATACCCTGTAGCCCCCGAGCCTTTATCCGAGTTCTTTTCCTTAAAAGTAGTCGGATGATGGCTTCTGGTTATCGTGTGCCTATAGGTGCACTCAATGAGTGTAGCCCCCGAGCCTCTTGTTTTTTGGGACAAAGAGCTGGAGGATCTTGAATAGAAATAATGTCTTGAAATTGGAGCCCCCGAGCCTTTGTCCGGGTTCTTCTGTGCAGGGTTTGGACGAGGGCCCGTGACTCTTTTTTGGTTGTTTGCTCTTTCATTGTAGCTTTTATGTCTTCCTCTTTATGGCTGGGCGTTGGTAGCTGGTGCAGTAAAGGCTATATGCTTTTACTGTAATGGGATATTCTCTGGATATTCTCCTTTACTGCACTATTTACTGTCCTCTTTTAAGTCTTGCTAGTGTCTTTCTGTCTTGGTGAACTTGGTCCATGTACGCCGATCTTGTCCTATAAATAGGTCTTCTTTCTTCCTGGTCTTTCAGGGTCTTGAAGTTTGTTGCCTTCTGTTCTTGTGAGAATGATTGTTTACGAGATGGATCAGTCCCCGGGCTTCTTTTTTTCCTTCCAGTATGGTCTTTTTAGTGGGTAAAAGAATTCTTGAGATAGGGATTAGGGGCAGACTAATCCCGGAGTAGCATTGTGATTGGAGGCTCGTTCTGGTAGGTAGAAGAATTCTTAAGATGTGCTTTGTGCTGGGCCATTTTGTAGTCTCAGTTCTTCTTTTTCACTCTGCCAGACATATGCTCTGCGTGGGAGGGTTGCCTATCCGCACTGTCCTCTAGCTGTGCGGTGCAAAGTAGCGACCAGCCAACGCAGAACTGGAGCCCTCTTGTTCACATGGGGTCCAATTCAACTTGTGGCTGGAGAGGCCCGATGTGATGCTTGAGAAGTCAGTGCTACTTTTGGTGATCTTGGATGCACTGTGTTGGTGTATCTAGGTTGCTTTGGATCTGCTCGGCCCGAACTGTCTCAGAAGTAGTCTGGGTCGGCAACGGCTATCACCTTGGTTGTCTGGGGTTCTGCGTAGTTGTTTTCTATGGCAGAATTCCACTGGGTTCCTTATAGCTGTTGCTTTAGTTTTCTTCTGAATTTGATGGGTCTTGTAAGACTTGTATCCTTGTATTTTGATGAGACTATGAATTATTATATGGATCTGAGTTCTTTGAAACTGTATCTGTTGGTCGTCTGCCTTCGAGCCGACTTGTTTTTGATAACGACTGGTTGTCTGTCTCCAAGCTGACTTGTTTTTGATAAGCCTAGCTGTCAGCCTTCGAGCCGACTTGTTTTTTTTGTTACCATAGGCTTCAGTGGTGCTGTGTTTTTTGTCACCGTTGTAACGGTTCAGAATGTTACCGTTGGCCAGTGACGGGATAGAGACCGTTATCTCTGATTTTACTGGGCCTTTCCGTTATTACGCCATGTATCCGTTGGCCTTTTACCGTTGTTTTGTTGAATGGGCCCTAAGCCAGGCCCTTCTTACTTCTTATAAATTGGTGGTTTGGGGTAACTATTCTTCTTCTTCGCTCCGCCTTCGCATCCTGAAACCCTAGAAAAAATCCCCAATCTTGGTTGCTTGTCTTTGCTTCCTCCTCCTTCCATTGCTCTTGTGGTTTTGGCCGTTGCATGGGGAGGAAGAAAACTTCGAGCAAGAAGCCTGTTGTTGACAAGCCTATTCTTGAGGAGGAGGTTGACGAGCAGCTGAATCCTGAATACGCCGCGATGAAGATGACGGCAAAGTCGTTCCCTGCTCTGACAACCCAGGAGAAGCACCTGGTTGAGTTGGAGGAGTGGGGGATGATTCAGTCTAAAGTGCTAGCTGGGTGGTCTGTGCCTGGTGAACATCGTGTCCCTGTTCCTCGTCCAGGCGAGATTGTTCTTTTTGTTTCCTTCGTCCGCGCCGGTCTTTGCCTTCCAGCGTGTACTTTCCTTTATAATTTTCTTCGTTTTTTCTGTGTCTCCCTTCATGATCTCACTCCCAATGAGATCCTTCATCTTTCTGTTTTTGTTCATTTTTGTAAAACTTTTCTTGGCATCCCTCCTTCTTTGAATCTGTTTCGCTTTCTTTTCCGTCTTAAGCCGCAGCCTCGCTCGGATTGCATCCATGCCCTTGGTGGATGTGGGATTCAATTCCGGTAAGGGCGTAAGTTGAGTCATTTCTTTGAGTATGATCTTGTTGAATCCGTGAAGGATTGGCGTTTCGAGTGGTTCTATGCTGGCAATCTTGTTGGTGCTGCTACTCCAGCTCTTACGACCTTCTGCGGAGTTCCGCCTATTTCTAATGATCGGTGGGAGAAAGAACGACTTAGTTTGCCGAGTTGTCTACGCTTGACCACTTTTTGATAGGATTAGCTACTTGAAGCGAGCGGCTTGTCGGGGCTTTGCTATAGTAGCTAGTTATCTTTCGCCGAGTAATGACCATTGAAGGCTCGGGAGCATTTTGGCTTTGAGTACTCTGGTCTTTGAAGATCCATCTCGGATGGTGGCTACTACCGAGTTGTCCGAGGATGAGGTGTTTCTGCGCCTCAAGAGAATTTTGAAGGGTGCTGTGGTTGTCCCGACGACCAAGTTCGAGTACTCTGCTGGGAATCCTCCCCTTGCTGTAAGTCTTCTATTATCATTGTTCTTGAGCTTCTGAGTACTTTTCGACTCTAACTTGTGCCTGTGTCCTTATAGCCTTTTGGCAGGGATTTTAATGCTGATGCTTCTCTCTTCGTTGATGGAGAGATAGTTCCTCTTCCGGCTCCTCCTGCAGCTGGTCATGCAGTGGTTGAGGGCCGAGTTGTTTTGCCGGGGGTTTCTGAAAAGGAACGCCCTCTTCAGTATGCTCCTTATCAGCCAGTGCCGCTTCCCCGAGCTACTCGTTCGAGTGGAAAGAGGGCTGCGCCTGGTGATTCTTCTTCTGCGCAGCCGAAGCGGGCTCGTTCTTCTTCTACCCCTCAGCCTTCAGGTAACATTCTGATAGGTGAGAAGTTGCTTTGTTTTATCCCGTTTCTTTTTTCTTGGCGTTTGGTCTTGATTCTTCTTTTTGGGTAGATGGTGATGCTGTCCTCTTGTATGAGGATGAGACTGAAGATGTTGATGATTCCCTTCTTCTTCGTCGGTGAGTTTTTGACTACTTATGATTTTGGCGTAGACTTTTCTTCTATTACTTGACTTTTGGTATTGTTTGCTGCAGCCCCCGGGAACTTCTACTTCTTCCCCTGACTTGGAGTCCTTGCCTGGCCCAACTCTTTCTTCTGCCGAGTTGTTGGTAGGCCTGGATGAGGTTATGCCGCCTCCTCCTTCTCGGCCTCTTCTTGCTCTTCGGCGAGTTCCTCGGTATGTATTTCTTCCGTCCGAGTTCTTTTTCTTCTTCCGTTTTCGTCATTTTAATAATTTTTATCTCTGTAGGCCGTCTTCTACAATTTCTTCTACTCCGGCTTCTGATTCAGAGAAGACCGCGAGCGTAGATGTTACGGGTCAGATGTTTGCTGCGCCTGATCCTCATCTAGCTGTAGAGTCGGCCCTGGTGGTGGCAGATGTGGTGCCATCCTCCTCTGCGGCTATGACTTCTTCTCTTCCTGTTGCGGAAGTTGTCGTCACTTCGGGGGAGAGCAGTTACCTCTTGCTCAGCCCTTGTCTTCTTCACGTCCTCTGGTTGGATGTTCTTCTCCTTTGTCTCCTCCTCTCGCTCCTTGGGATATGATTCGTGATATGAAGTTGGTGCAGGAGTTGGAGGCGAAGTTTGATCCGAGTTCTCGCTTGCGAGGACTTGAGTCTGAATGGGGCTCAGTTCAAGCCTCAATTCAGTCTTTTGCTCAGCGGTTCCAGGTGAGTTCTCTTGAGCTTCGTTTATTGTTTTGGATATTCTTTTTTCTGATTGCTTTGTTCTTTTTGCTTTGTAGAGTTTTGTCAGCGATTCTAACCTCTTTTTTTGGCTCAACTGAGTCACAAAAGAAGTTGTTGGAAGAGCTGGCTTCTTTGAAGTCTGAGCTTGACGCTGAGTGTAAAGAACGCCAGCAATCGGAGAGTGCCTTGCGGGCCCGGATCGTTGAAGTCGAGTAGCGTAAGTAAATTTTGTCGTGGAAGCCTGAGAAGAATACTTCGAGGAAGCTTAAAATTCTAAATAGTGATTTCCAGGGTAACCTTCTGACTGTCTTTGTGCCCCGTTTTCTTGGTAGTCTCTTGCTGACTTCTTTTGCCTTGCTTTTGAAGCTTTGAAGAAGTACTCTGAGGAGACTGAGGCTTTGAAGCTTAAGGTAAAGACCTTCCGTAACGAGTCAGAGAAGGTAAAAGAAGATGCTGAAGACGTCCTTGCCAGAGCCCAGTTGATTAGGCGTGGCACTGATCGAGATCTTTTACAGGCCAAGTCGTCAGTGGAGGACTTGTCGGCCCGACTGAAGGCTTCGGAGAAGAAGTGGGAAGTTCTCTGGAGCTCTGTTCGGAAACTTGCCGGTATGCTGAGGAAGCCTGAAGATGCCGGCTTGACTTGGGTTCAGTTTCTTCCTCGGCTGACCATCCGGGTTGTTGGCTTGGTGAAGGATGGGGTCCTGGTTGGCGTCCAAGGCGTCTTGGGGCGTATTCGGCTGATTAATCCGGATGAGCCCCTAGAGAGGATCTTGGAAGGTGCGGCGACTCCCGAGGCTGAATAGGCTCTTACCCAGCTGAAGTTGCTATCTTAGATTTGGCTCGACAATTTGTTGAGCTTGTAGAGGTTGATTCTGTAGTTATAGGTGATAATCCTCTGCAGTAATACTTTGTGCCTTATTCGAGGCATTTTGTATAAACTCTTTGTTTTTTGGCTTGTTTCACAGATGGTGTTGCAAGAAGTGTTCTTGCTTTCTTCAAGTTCTTGTTTGATAAATCGAGCTTGTTTCTTGCTCTTATCTACGTCTGTGGAGACGCTAGGGTATTTCAGACCGTAGGCCCTCATCCGAGTTCTGTAGCCTAGAAGTCGGGATAATTGAGCTATCTTTGCTCGCATCTAGTTCTGAAAAAAAAGAAGCTGATTTTTTTTTTTTTTCGGACCGTAGGCCCTCATCCGAGTTCTGTTATCTAGAAGTCAGGATAGATCGAGCTATCTTTGCTCTCATCTAGTTCTAAAAAGAAGCTAGGACATTTCGGACCATAGGCCCTCATCCAAGTTCTGTTATCTAGAAGTTGGGATAGATCGAGCTATCTCTGCTCTCATCTAGTTCTGAAAAGAAGCTAGGACATTTTGGACCATAGGCCCTCATCCGAGTTCTGTTATCTAGAAGTCGGGATAGGTCGAGCTATCTTTGCTCTCATCTAGTTCTGAAAAGAAGCTAGGACATTTTGGACCGTAGGTCCTCATCCGAGTTTTGTTATCCAGAAGTCGGGATAGGTCGAGCTATCTTTGCTCTTATCTAGTTCTGAAAAGAAGCTAGGACATTTCGGACCGTAGGCTCTCATCCGAGTTCTGTTATCTAGAAGTCGGGATAGGTCGAGCTATCTTTGCTCTCATCTAGTTCTGAAAAGAAGCTAGGATAAGTCTCTTCTGAATGGAGATTTTATTGATAATTCGGGGTACATTGACCTTGAATTTTATGCAAAGAATCGTCGTAGCTGGGATATGTGCCATGAGTTTTTTACTGGTGCTCCGTCCTCGGTTATTAGCTCGTAAGAACCTGGTCCCGTTACTTTTGCTATTATGAAGGGTCCTTCCCAAGGACTGAGTAGTTTATGCCTTCCATCTGGTTTCTGGATTCTTCGAAGACTAGGTCTCCAGCTTGTAAGCTTCTCGGTTGTATGCTTTTGTCATAATGTCTTCTCAATCCTTGCATATATCTTGCTGACTGTAATGTTACATTGATTCTGACTTCTTCTAGACTGTCAATTTCTAGTCTTCTTGTTTCTTCTGCCTCTCCTTTATTTTATTGTTCAATCTTTAGAGATGTCCAGATTAGATCTGCTGGTAGTACGGCTTCCGATCCGTAGACTAGAAAGAAAGGTGAGTAGCCGGTAGCTCGCTTATTTGAGTCCTTAGTCTCCGGACTACTTTTGGTAGCTCGTCTATCCATTTTGATCCGTACTTTTAGATCTTCATATAATCTTGGTTTTAAACCGGCTAGTATGAGGCCGTTGGCCCTCTCGACTTGTCCATTTGCTTGGGGATGAGCGACCGATGCGTAGTCTATCTTTGAAACGAGTCTTGTGCTTGACTTTTTGAATTTATTGGTGTGAAAGGTGATCCTAGATCGTGATTATCCTGTTTGGCATTCTAAATCGTGAATGATTTCTTGGATGAATTCTTGTGCTTTGGCTGAACTGTATTTTACCAAAGGTTTGTATTCTATCCATTTGGTGAATTTATCAATGGTCACCAAGATGTATTCGAATCCCCTTTAGATTTCTTGAGTGGTCCGACTTGATCAAGCCCCCAGCATGAAAACGGCCATGTAGGTGGTATGTAAATCAGATTATGATTTGGAACATGTGCTTGTCTTGCGAACATCGGCAGTTTTTGCGGTGTCGACTAATTCTTCGGCGTCTTTTTAGCTGTTGGCCAATAGAATCTGATCGAGAATGTTTTTCCGACTAGTGTTCTTGAAGATGCGTGATTTCCACGGCATCCCGAGTGCATTTCAGTAATATTTTCTTTCCTTCCGATGTTGGAACACATTTTAATAGTACTTCCGATGATCTTTGCTCTTTTTGTAGAGACTGTTTCCCTACTAGGGTATAATTTTTACTTCTTCGATAACCCGAGTTGCTTCTGTTTTATTGTCTGGCAATTTCTTTTCTTTGATGTAGTCTATGAATACTTGCATCCAAGTTGTGTTGTGCGAATTGATTATCAAGACTTGCTCTTGTTCGACTTGTTTTTAGGTGTTGCCTCATTTGGTCTTTTTGATTGAAGGCTTGGTTAGCTCCTTGACATAGACCCCCGGTGGCACTTTTGCTCTGTCTGAGCCAAGTTTGGCTAGTACATCTGCTGCGACATTTGAGTCTCGTAGTATGTGATGGATTTCTAAGCCTTGGAAGTTTTTCTCGAGTTTCCGTATTTACGCACGATGGCGTCCATGTTCTCTTTGGTACAATTCCAGTCTTTATTTACTTGATTAACAACTACTTTTTGAGTCTCTATAGACGAGTAGTCTTTTGATTCCTAGCGATGTTGCGACTTTTAGTCCGTGAATGAGAGCTTCATACTCTGCTTCATTGTTGGTGGCTTGCCATAAAATTTGTAAAACGTATTTGAGTTGTTTTTCGTCTGGTGCGATGAGTGGTACTCCAGCTCCCCGCCCCTCCTAGTTTTAAGGATCCATCGAAGTATATTTTTCAATGGTCTAGGATGGCTTCTAGAGTGGGTTGTTGTATCTCGGTCCATTCCGCGATGAAGTCGTCGATTACTCGAGATTTGATTGCCTTTCTTGGAGTGAATTCTATTTTGAGTGCTCGAGTTCTCTTGCCTATTTTAAGATTCTTCTGTTGAGTCCCGATTTCTCAAGATATCGTTGAGCGGGGAAATCAGAACGACGATAATTTTGTGTGCTTCAAAGTAATGCTTGAGCTTCCTTGATGTTATCAGGATTGCGTAGAGTAGTTTTTGTACATGAGGATATCTGATTTTTGATACTGTGAGTACTTCGCTAATGTAATAGACTGGCCTTTGGACTTTGTAGACGTGTCCTTGTTCTTCTCTTTCGACTACAATGGTGGTGCTTACTTTGAAGTAGTCGCCGTGATGTAAAGCATGAGATCTTCTCCTTTCTTAGGTGGCACCAATACTGAAGATGTCTTGATGTATGCTTTTAGTTTGTCGAAGGCTTCTTGTGCTTCCTCATTCCAGGTGAATTTATCCGTCTTCTTTAGTAGTTTAAAGAAAGGTAAGCCTTTTTCTCCGAGTCTTGAAATAAATCTGTTGAGAGCGACCATGCAACCTGTTAACTTTTGTAGATCTTTTATATCTGCAGGTGGGCCCATATCATTTATTGCTTTGATTTATTTTGTGCTTGCTTCGATTCCTCTCTGGCTGACCAGAAATCTGTGTAGTTGTCCTGATGATACGCCAAATACGTACTTGTTTGGGTTGAGTTTCCATTTCCATCTTTTGAGATTGTCAAAAGTTTGTTGTAGATCTTCTATTAGTGGATCCGGGTTCTTTGTTTTGACTACCACGTCATCCACATATGCTTCCGCGTTCTTTTCGATTTGATCTCCCAAACAAGTCTGGATTGCCCTTTGATAGGTTGCTTCTGCGTTCTTTAGTCCGAAGGACATTGTCTTATAACAATAGGCTCCGAATGGGGTGATGAAAGAAGTCTTGCTTTGGTCTTCTTCTTTTAGTGCAATTTGGTGGTAGCCTGAGTAGCAATCTAGAAAAGATAACAAGGCTGCTCCAGCTGTTGAATCCACTATTTGATCAATCCTTGGTAATCCGAACAGATCTTTTGGACAATATTTGTTGAGGTCAGTATAGTCGACGCACATATGCCATTCATCTGTGTTCTTTTTGTGTACCAGGACTGGGTTGGCTACCCAGTCTGGATGTAAGATCTATCTTATGAAGCCGGCTGCCAATAGTTTGGCTATTTCCTTTTTTATTGCTTCTTTCTTGTCAGGTGAAAAACATCGTAGTCTCTGTTTTGACTGTTCTTGCTCCTTTGTTGATTTCTATTTTGTGCTCAGCCAACTCCCTTGGGACTCCTGGCATATCAGCTGGTTTCCAGGCAAATATGTCTTTGTTGTCCCTTAAGAAGTTGGTGAGCGTGAGTTCCTATTTGATAGGTAGATGAGCACTGACAGTGGCTGTCTTGGATGGGTCGCAGTCCCTAGATCAATCTTTTTGGTTCCTTCTCCTTCGGCTGTGGTAAGGATGACTTGTTTTTTGGCGGGAATTTCTAATTCTTCTATTCTTACTTCAGCTGTTGCTGAGTTGATTTCTCCTTAAACTTTTGACGATATACGTATAGCTTGCACATTGCACTCGTAGGCACGTTTCATATCTCCTCTGAGAGAGAGTACTCCGTGTGGTCCTGACATCTTGAGTAGTAAGTAAGGGTAATGTGGAATAGCTAGGAATTTTGCCAATGCTGGTCTTTCCAATATTGCATGATAAGATAATTCAAAATCTGCGACTTCAAATTTGATGAGTTCTATACGATAATTTGTCAGGGTTCCAAATGTTACTGGCAGAGTTATTTGTCCAAGAGGCATTGCTGGCCTTCCGGGTACTATTCCGTAGAAAGGTACACTTATTGGTGTAATCATCTTTGAAAATTCGGGCCCCATTTTTCTTAGGGTATCTGCAAAAATGATGTTGAGCCCTGCTCCTCCATCGATGAGTACTTTTATTATTGTTATAGCTGCGATTGTTGGTCCTAGTACCGGTGGGTATAGCCTGCGTTTCCGGCGCTTGTCCATTGGTCCTCTCGTGACTGGATTGGATATTGAGACCGGTTTAAATATCGTGGAACGGCAAAGGTTCTGGCTGCCATGATTGTTCTCCATGCTAGTTTGTCTTCTTGCTTGCTTCTAGACCCCGATACTCCCGAAAAATATTATCGCTCTTTGTTGCTCTTGGGTTTTAAAACCCGTTGTCTGTTGGGTTGTTGTCTTCTTCTTTCTTTTCTCTATTTTCTTCTTTTTCTTGTCTGTCTATCTTCATATATTTTTCTTGGAATATTCGATATTCCCCCATTGGGTGAATTTCTGTTGGATGATAGATGCATTTCATTTTCTCGAGTTCTTCGAATTTTCTAGCTGGTAGAATTTCTTTCTTTCGGTAGCGACCACTGTATTGTCCGAATATCTCTTCTTATTGTGGTATTCTTGTCTGCTGTCCGAGTTGTTCCACCTTCCCGAGTTATCTTGTCTCTCCGTGTTGTTTCTTCTCTCTGAGTTGTTTCTTCTATCTTGGTTGTTTTACGTTATCGGGGGAATCTTTTCGCGTCTTTTTTTTCTTCTGCTGTAATCATCTTTTTTCGACTGTTCTTTTGAATTCTTCATTTGTTCATGGATTTTCTTTGTAAAAATCGTGGAACATCCATCTAACTCTCAGGCCATATGAGAATGCTTCAATTACTTCTCTTTCAGTAATATCATGAACTTGTGCTCTCGGTTCTCCAAATCTTCTATAGAAATCCACGAGACTTTCTCCTTGATTTTGTTTTAAACCTTTCAACTCGGCTTGTGTTATTGGGTGAATGAGTATTCTGCTTGAAATTTTCGCGAGAAGACTTTTCTCAAGGTCTCCCCATGTTTTGATTGACCCTAGGCGTAACTTGTCGAACCATTGTAGTGGTAGAGTTTTCGAGTGCCATTGGAAAGAATAATGCTTTGATGTCGTCATCTCCTCCGGCTAATTCTATTGATTGGGAGTAGATTCGAGCAATTGCATTGGTTACGTCTTGCCGTCGTATTTCGAGTGGTTTGATGGTTTGAATTTGTGAGGTAGCCTTTGACAAATTGAGTAGCCTTCCCATAAGCGAGGAGAATACATGGGGTACTTTTTCTAGTTTATAGTTGGAATGCACTTTCGGGTCGTTATATCTTGTAATGGATCCGGGAGGGCTTCGGGGAGGGGTTGGTAGCCTGTCGCAATTTTCCCCGTTCTCTCGGCCCAATCATGATGCGGTTGAGCTCTTACGCTTTTGATTTGGGACAGATAACCTTTCGAATGTGGAAACTCTCCGACTTCTTTGACTTGTGCCTTTCGGATGGTACTTGACGAGGAGGTGCTCGGTAAATCTGTATCCTTTGCACGATTGTTACGAGTAGGCTCCCCGAGCCCGGCTTGTTCTTTACTTGGTATTTGTATAGCGTCGATTTTGTCGATCGTTCTTGTATCTTGTTGATGGGATCAAGTCTGGCCCTTGCTGTGGCTCGTCTTTCTTCGGCTTCTTTTTTAGCTCTTCTTTCATTGTACTCGGCTAGTTCTTCTTCATATTTACGCCACGCTTCCCTGCGTTTCTGTACTCGATTCCTCCTTCCCCTTTTCTTCTTGTTTCTTCTTTCCCTGGCCGCTCTTTGACTATCAGTTTCTCCATCCTTGGTTACTGAATTAGGCGGGATATCGGCCTCTGATTCTTCTGAGGACCGGTAGTCGGGTTGAACTGGTGGTACCAGAGGTTGCCTGATCATGTAGACTTCTTTGCGTATACTGAGCGAGTAGTCGGATCCTTCCTCAGCTAGTGACCTTCCGTATTGAAAAGGGAGGGGAACTGAGTACTTATCTTGTTCTGAAGTTATGCCGTTAGATTCCATCGTGCCTTGGATGAAGTTCTGATATGTCGTCATTAAGTATTGTTGAGGCCGAAGTAGAAAGAAGTCGGCGTGTTTCGATTACTTGGTTGCGGAACTTCCTCTTCCGTTAGCTTGAGTTTTGAAAATTTTTCAGATATCTCGGCTCGGGTTCGGGAAGAAGTCGGCCGTGGAGAGTTCCGTGATCGTCCGCCCCTCGCGAGATCCAGCTCCCGAAGATGAAGGATGATCCTCTTGGAAATAACATCATGTGTAGGTCCGTGAGCTCTTGACGTTGAACTCGCCGAAAGCCCCTACCGGCGGCGCCCGGTGCCGGTGTTTAGCCACCGATAGCCTGCCACGGGGTTTCCGTAGCAGTTGATTTGGATCTCGGCAAATACTAGAACTCGGCGGTTTCACGCAAGAGACACTCGGTTTATCTTGGTTCGAGCCCTCGTCGTCGAGTAAAAGCTCTACTCCAGTCGGCCTTGGCCTTTTGCGTTGGATTGATGAATGATTGTGTGTTGTTGTCACCTGTTACAAAGAGGGTGCTCTGGCTCCTTTTTATGTGAGAAAAGAGCCAGGGCTTTGGTCCTAATCTTAGTCGGACTTAGTAGAGAGAGTTCTGTTCCTATTACAGAAGTTACTTTCTATCCGTCTAACTAGGACAGGACGTCTTCTACTCGGAGTCGGTCCTTCTGTCTCTGTCTTGTGGGTCCGTCCCCGACGGGAGTCACGTTTATGGGGAACCGTCTTGGTCCCGCATCGACCGGGGGGCGTTTGGTTGGCTGCTTCTTATCGAGCCAGGCTCCTCAGATGCAAGTTTCATGTGTTTGGTTGGCTGCATCAAGATTTGAACCTGGCTCTCCATGCAAAAGGTAGTTCTTAGCCCGGCTCTCTAGATACGGATTTTGTTTGCGTTTCTAGCGAGCCAGGCTCGCTTTGGTGCAACACAGGATGATACTATTAATATGTTATTAACATGTATTAAGTAATATTAGTGTATTTTAAAATAGATTAAGATATTAAGAGTAAAGTTGAAACTATTAGAGTGTAGTTGCATGAGTTAAATATTGTAACATCACTTGTTTTCTTTATTTTTGTTTTATGTCATATGATTTCATGCAGGCAACCAAGCACTATCTTTTCTCAGCCATGTTCACAGGCAACCAAACAACAATAGCTTGCATCCTCACAGCATGTCCTACAAGAGCCTGGTTCCGGAATGCGAGCCAGGCTCCATTCATCAACGAACCAAACGCCTTTGATGGTTGCTGCGACCCACTGAGAGCTTCCTGGCCAGCTCCTGCTCGATACGTGTAAATGCTAGTGTCTGTGTGGTCATTGCCAAACGACTAGCACACACAGTGCTGCTCCAGCTCCAGTCCAATCCCATCCAGACCAATCTTCCTTCCCCATCTACCATCTACGTATATCTAGATCAGTATTCCTGTTCCCCAGCAAAACAAAAGCAAAGCAACCACACCACAGACCACACTGCCCTGCTGTGCCGTGCTGTGCTGTGCTGCACCGTGTTGTCAAGCTCGCTTGCTCTCGCATCTGCACCGATGCCACTACGCAACGCCAAAAACGCCAGGGATTAAAGGAAAGCTACCACCGCTAGCTGCCTGCACCAGCCTACCTACAGTGTCGCGTAGTTGGCGAGAGGCGAGCATCTCTTCTCTCCCAGTCCCTCTCCGAACGTGACCTTTGGTCGGCCTCTGATTCCTTCTTAGTGGACGGGAGTGCGTAGTTTGCCGGTAGTTTGCCGGTTCAAAATTTTCTTTGGACAGTAAGCTTTTTATCCGTTTGAAAAATTGCCACCCTACTACGAGGATAAAAGAATGCGTGTGAAAGTTGAGCGGTAGTTGACCGCACTACTCTTTTTGATTTTTTTGTTACTTTTTCCAGGCACATGTGATGGGTATCTAGGCGGCATGTTGTTCACACGGCTTTGGTTGCAAATCACCACATTTCCATTTCCACGGTCGTTCACTTGATTGGAAAGCAGTGAATGATGGATCACGTGGACTTTTGCCCTAGACGTATTGTGCAAGCTGATAAAGAGGAAGAGAGAGATGTTAGAACAAGAAACCAAATGCTTAGGAATCTATATGCAAGTTGTTATAAGACACGACCCATTACGTATCAGAATCGAACCCTGTATCCAATACCGATAGATACAAGTTGTTATAACTTACGTGAGTATGGTTCGTAAGTGTGAATGAAGGACTCTCCACACTATCTAGATAGTTAGAGGGTTGGACAAAAAATAGAATAAAATTTGGCTCTTTAATATTAGGTAGCAAATATATCCACACGTGGCAACGGAGCAAAACTATCATATGTTATGATAAATGATGACGAGAATAATAAATGTATTTTTTATATTTTTCTATTTTAATTCCAATTTTTAAATTTATTTTATGATGACAACAGGTTAATGCGCCTTGATATTTTTTTTCTTGCTGCAGCGCATATAAATATTTAGATATAAATATATCATATTTTTAGTTTTCATGTATTATTACAATTCTAATCTCTTACGGATTAACGTGTCAAAGATTAGTCTATCTACATGTGATCATTTGATGATAAACCTATTTTGATTTTTTCCCCGTGACAACCCTCGTCGAGGATTGTAGAGATACTTTTGTATAGAGCGAATTAGATAATATATTGTTTAAATTTGGTTTATCATTTAATTAATCAAACCATTTGCTAAATATTAAAATCTATAACGGTGGGAGGATTGGCGGCCTCGCAGCATATATGACGTGGCGTACTTTATTATGTCTTCTCAGGCTATCACCAATGAAGGCTTACCCTATATATTAGTGGTTTCAGTACAAATAAAATGATTTGCATAGGCTAGGAAATATTGAAACTACTATTTACACAATGCAAACTACCGATACTAGTAGTTTCGTAAAGAAACTTTTTTCTCTCATCATAAGGCGACGACCATCCCCTATTTTCTAGGGTTTGTTTTTCCTCCGGCGGCAACGTCTGGAGTCCACCAAAAACTTTAAGCGATCTACGTGATTTCTCCTCCCAATCTTCTGCGAAGCGACCTGGTTCCCTTCGTGTGGAGTCTGGGAGTTTCTCCAAGGGTTGCATGGCAGAGAAGGCAGCGAAGGAGAAGGGGAAGGAGAAGAGCATGGAGGTGAGTTCTGAAGGCGAGGGCGAACCCACTCTGGAGGAGAGGTTGGAGGGGCTGAATCTACAAGGAGAAGAAGATGAAGATCTCGATTTTTCGGGCGAATTTGAAGAGTTGGTGAAGGATGTGCGCTGGCTCGCTCTCTTTAGGGTTCATACCCTAAAGCCTTTCAGCCATGCGGCATTATTCAGTGCCATGCGTAATGCATGGGTGGCAAAGGAGGTGATCTTCAAAGTTCGGGGTCCAAATTTATTTCTTGTCCAGTTTCATTGTCTCGGCGACTGGACGAAAGTGATGGAGGGACACCCATGGCTGTTTCGTGGAGCAGCAATTGTGATGGAGGAGTATGATGGCTTCTCCAATGTTTTAGAATACAAGCTGGATAGAATTCCAGCATGGGCTCGGATCCAAGGGGTCCCGGAAGGGTTGATGAAAAAGCGAGAATTAGCGGAGAAGGTAGCTAAAAAGGTGGGCGAGATTATTACTGTGGTGGTGAATGATGGCAAGATCAATACAACGCCATATCTGCGTGCAAAGGTGTGGCTCGAATTGGAAAAACCTCTAGTCCGAGTGGTGCCAATTACACTCGAGGAGAGGAAGATGTATCTGGTACAGTATGAAAATATTCCAAATTTTTGTTTCTTCTGTGGTGTGTTGGACCATGAGGTAACGGAATGTGGTGATGGGGTGCATAGCGAAGCAAACTGTCAATGGGGGGATTGGTTAAGGGTTCCTTTTAATGCGATGGTGCTAAGTCGGGATGACTACAGCAGTAGCCGTGGTAGAGGCCGTGGAAGAGGGAGAGGTCGAGGTGAAACAAGAGGGAGTCCACGGTCAGATGTTGATGCTGATGAATTGGATGGCTCAGGGGGAAACGATGATGATAGCAGTAAGGCATAATCCAAGGAGCAAGATGGCTCGGATAAGGGCAATGATGATATGCAAATTGTATTGAATACAGAAGTAATTAGCCCGCTGAAGGAGTACGAGAAGAAGAGGCCAATAACGGTGGCTGGGGAAGAAGGAAATTCAACAAACATATCTGTTAGATCGGCGCTCTCCTTCGAGGAGAGTGGCCGGGAGCAATGAAAATCCTAGTTTGGAACTGCCGGGGACTAGCCAGTTCCTGGGCAGTTCGTGCGCTTCTGGAAGTCCAGAAGCGTGATAAACCAGATGTTCTTTTTCTATCTGAGACTATCTGGGTAAAGCAAAGGCAGAAAATTTGAAAAGGCGATTGGGGTGTGATAAGTTCATTATACACGAAAGTGACGGTAGAAGCGGAGGGCTGTTACTTTTGTGGAAGAAAGAGGTGGTAGTTAAGCAGCTAAATGTGTCTCAGTATTACATTGATGTTGCTATTGGAGAGGGGGAGCAGTGGAGATTTTCTGGAATTTATGGGGAGCCAAAGTGGGAACATAAATATCAAACCTGGGAGGCTTTACGCCACCTAAAGAGCTGCAGCTCCTTACCATGGCTGGCGGCTGGAGGTTTTAATGAAATTCTTTTTCATTATGAGAAGGAAGGAGGGAGAGCTCAGTTGCAAGAACAGATGCAAGCTTTCCATGATGCTTTGCATGACTGTAATCTGGTGGATATGGGGTTCTCGGGGGATATGTTTACATGGCAACAGGGGAAGATAAGAGAGCGGCTTGATCGGGGCGTTTCCAATGCTCAATGGACCAGTTTGTTTCCCAATGCAAGCTTGGTGAATGGAGAGCCGATTAAGTCAGACCACAGACCGTTGATAATAGACAATGACCGTGCTAGTGATGCACGGGTATCAGTAGGCGGGAGCCCGAAGCGTTTTGAAGCCAGATGGCTTAAGGAGGAAACAGTCGATGGGATAATTCAGACTGCATGGGCAAGAGCTGTGGCCCAGGGGCAGGAATCATCTCTTATGACTAAGGTGAATAGGGTGCACTCTGATCTCCACGTCTGGGACAAGGAGATCCTCAAGAAACCAGTCCATCGAATAAAGAAGCTCAGACGTGAACTGGAGGTGCTGAGGCGAGGTGCTATCACAGACCAGTCTATTGCAGCTCAAAAGGAGATCCTTCTCCAACTACAACTGTTACTAGAACAAGAAGAGATTTATTGGGTACAGAGGGCACGTGCAAACTGTCTGAAACATGGTGATAGGAACACTAATTTCTTTCATCAACATGCTTCCAGCCGGAAAAGGAAAAATCTAATAAAATGTCTGGTGGATGAGGAAGGAGTGAGACATACCAATACTAAAGAGATGGGGGTCTTTGATCAAAGAATATTTCTCTACGTTATTTACAAGTGAAGTTCAGGAGATTGAGGTGGGAGTCTTGGCTGATGTTGACAGGAGGGTAACAGCTGAAATGAACGAAATTCTATTAGCTCCTTTCACGAAGGAGGAAGTGAAGAAAGCTCTATTTAGCATTGGAGATTTAAAAGCCCCAGGGCCTGATGGTCTCCATGCAATCTTTTTCAAGAGATTCTGGGGTATGCTGGAGGACGAATTGGTGGAGGAGGTATTGGGAGCTATACAGAATGCATCTATTCCAACGGGATGGAATGACACTACAATAGTCTTGATCCCAAAAGTGGATAACCCTGAAAAGGTAACTCAGTTTCACCCCATATCTCTTTGTAATGTGGTATATAAGATTATTTCAAAGATGTTAGCACAAAGACTCAAGGCTTTTCTACCCGAGATTATTGATGATCACCAAAGTGCGTTCGTACCGGGAAGATTAATTACAGATAATATCTTGTTAGCTTATGAGTGCATCCATACGATGAAGAAGAAGAAGGGAAAGAATGGCCTGTTGAAAGCCCTAGTGTGGTTTTGGCTAATTGATGAAACCTAGGACTAACCCTATTGCTAAGTGTGTAGCATTAGAGAAAGGGGAGGTCCAAGCCAAGTGGTGGAATAGTGATCAAGTTGATGGAAGTGATCAAAGATGATCAAGTGCCACCCTTGGAGATGAAGGAAGATGAGGAGCAAGATGGAATGCTAGAGGCAAAGGTATATGCTAGGGCATCTCCATTTTGCTGGCCATAGGTGAGTAGAGAAGTTGATGGTCGGATTTAGGATTGATAACCGTACTATCAAGAGGGGCGATGTCGCGCAATATCGGTTATCTAAGTGCCACTAGGTGAGCAATGACTTTGCATGTGCATTAGGGACCTAGTGAGCTAACAATCTCTTGCAAAATTCATTTGAAAACGCTAACACACGTACACAAGTGGAGAGACACTTTTGTGTTGGCACATGAGGACAAGGGTTGATGGTGTTTGGGTATAAAAACCCTCCCGCCCGAGCTTGCGAGGCGGACTTCGGAGGTTTTCGAACGATGAGTAGTCACTCGAGAGGTGACCGGACGCGCTGTCTGGAGGGGGACGGGACGCGTCCGGTCAAGCTGTGGCGTCGGCGTGTTTTCGTGGTGACCGGACGCCTGGTGACGGACTGTCCGGTGCCAAGTCCTGGTTGCGGTCGAGCTGAGCTGAGTGTGGACCGGACGCAGGGCGCGTCCGGTTAGTGGGCAGCGGACGCGTCCGGTCAAGAAATGACCTCTCTGGTAGCTCTCACGGTGGGCGACCGGACTTGCACCTTGCGGCGGCGGCCCGGTGTAGGAGCGGACGCGTCCGGGCCGATGTCGACAAAGGCGCGAGTGGGTTCGTGACGTTGGGCGCGAACGGTAAAATTCAAACGGCTAGTACACGTGGGCGTTTATGTGCGACCGGACGCTGGACCGGACGTGTCCGGTCGGTTCGTCTTGCGCGTCCGGTCAGTTCGCAGGAACTGAGGTTTGAAGGCAACGGCTATGTGTTCTTGTGGGCGCCTATATAAGTGAATTAACCGTCTCTAGGGAGTCTCTCTTGGCACTTTGACATACTTGACATCCCCTAGAGCTAAGCAAACCATCTCCCTCACTTTGCATGCCTCTTGATTGATCTAGAGAGTGATTGGGAGAGCTTCTAGTGCAATTGCCTTGTGATTGAGCATCTAGTGGCACTAGTGAGCGTTCTTGCTGCGATTAAACTTATTATTCTTGGTGGGTGCCACCACCTAGACGGTTGGAGCAGCGAGCCGGAGTTGAGCAAGCTTGAAGATTGTTCTTGGCCACTCCGGAGGTGATTGTGAGGGGTTCTAGACCTTGTGCCCGTGGGAGATCGTAAAAGGTACTCTAGTGGAATGCTCGTGACTTGTGTTGCCCTCATCTTGTGGTGATTCTTGCGGTGCCCGTTGGAGGCTTGGTGTGGTGCCAATTAGCCACCGAATTCCAAGTGAGTGAGCCGTCACAACGAGTAGTGTGTTGGCAAGCACGTGAACCTCGGTAAAAATCCGGTGTTCATTTGGGATTGATCCATCGAGATCATATTTGGATTTCATTTGATTGATTGGATCATCACCTTGGTTTCTCATTGTTAATTGAGAAGGTGATTGGCATTACATCCCGAAGGCACGGTTTGCATCCCTCGGTTCCTACCTTGCGATTACATTTGTGCAAAGTAGCTTCTAGGTTGTGTAGTGTAGTTTGATTTATTAAGGTCATCCATCTTAGTGTGCCTAGTGTATTAGGATTTCTAGAATTGGATAGGTTGGCTTGCAACCCCCTCTAGGCTAGCGCAACACTTGCTTCGCCATTTGTTTTACTAACCGGTTTGTTTAGTACTTTGTAGAAATTTTATTAGGCTATTCACCCCCTCTAGCCATTTAGGACCTTTCACCTGTGTCTTTGTAAAGTTGGATATGCAAAAAGCTTATGATAGAGTGGAATGGGTGTTTCTTGAAAAGATTATGGTTAAACTTGGGTTTGATCAGAGATGGATTGACTTAGTTATGGCATGTGTTCGGTCTGTCAGATACAGTGTGCGGTTTAATTCAGTTGAAACTGAAGTTTTTTCTCCATCCAGAGGTTTACAACAAGGTGACCCACTATCACCTTATCTTTTTCTAATGATAGCTGAAGGCTTGTCGTGTATGATTAGTAAAGTAGAGGAAAGAGGTGAATTAAAAGGAGTGAAGGTCTGTAGAGAGGCACCAACTATCTCTCACCTTCTATTTGCAGATGATTCACTGATATTGATGCAGGCAGATAAAAAGAATGCCGACTGTCTGGCTAGTATTCTGAACAGATTCTGTGCTAGTCCAGGGCAGAAGATTAGTGAGGCCAAGTCGAATATATATTTTTTAGCTAATACAGATGTTGACCAGAAGGCTAAGTTTGTCAGGCTCTGAACATCATGACGGAGTCCCTGAATGATAAGTATTTGGGACTGCCGACAATGGTGGGGATTGACCGAAGTGACTGTTTCCGTTATCTAATTGATAGAGTGAATACACGAATTAATGGCTGGAAGGAGAAGACATTGAGTTTGGGAGGGAAGGAAATTCTTATCAAGTCCATTGCTCAAGCCGTCCCAGTATATGCGATGATGGTTTTTCAAATTCTGAAATCAATATGCAAAGGAATCACAAACGCTATCTTGCAATATTGGTGGGGTGATGACGATGAACATAGGAGAATGCATTGGCAAGAATGGTGGAAAATGTGTCTTCCAAAGAGCAAGGGAGGAATGGGATTCAGAGATTTACAATCTTTTAATTTGGCAATGTTAACCAAACAAGCCTGGAGGCTATTGTGTGATCCGGAGTCTCTCTGTGCACGGGTGCTTAGAGCACGGTATTATCCTGATGGCAAATTATTACAAGCGACAAATAAGAATGGGAGCTCCTATACTTGGCAAAGCATCATTGCCGGGCTAAAGTGTTTCAAGCTTGGTTATATTTGGAGAGTAGGAATGCTACTCAGATAGATATTTGGAATGATAATTGGATTCCAGGCAGTCACAACCTGAAAGTTCAAACAGCCAGGGGGAATAACCTGGTGTCCAGAGTTGATGAGTTGATTAACCCAGTGACAATGCAATGGGATGTAGATCTACTGAAGCATATCTTTTGGCCGACTGATTTCTATCGTATTAGACAAATTCCTATTACGTTTGGATGGGAAGATGTGGTGGCTTGGCACTATAATAGGAGTGGTGGATTCTCTGTTCGCTCGGCATATCATTGTCAATGGAACAAAAAAATTGGGCAGCGACAGCATCAAGTGCAAGCTAGCATTGCTTCAGGGAACCAGCTATGGAAGGAATTATGGGGTTTGAGAGTGCCGGGGAAAATCAAGATTTTTGGATGGCGAGCTCTTAAAGGGTTGATGCCTTGTCGAGCCATCTTGGCTAATCGACATGTTGGAAACTCCGGGGGCTGCCCAGTCTACATGAACGGAGCAGAGGACATCAAACACCTCGTGTTTACCTGTGACCGCACCAGGGAAGTGTGGCAAGCTCTTGGTGTGCGGGAGAGATTACAGAGTTATCTATCTATTGATCGGTCAGGTTCTGTGGTGATTGATGAAATAATTAGAAGAGGAGAAGCGATCGATGAACTGGAAGTGGGATTAGCAGAACTGGTGCTCACTGCGGGCTGGTATCTATGGTGGGAAAGGAGACAGATCTTGCATGGGGAGACGGTCCAAACTCCAGCAAAAACAGCCATGTACATTGCTGCACTGACGAAGAACTATCAAACTGCAATGAAGAAAAGTTCAAAGTTAAGGCAGGGATGGAAGAAACCTAGAGAAGGGAGAGTTATGGTTAACGTTGATGCGGCCTTTGATGAAGATGGAGGAAGAGGGAGTGTGGGATCAATCATAAGGGATAGCAATGGGGGATTCTTAGCTGCTGCTCATGGCTATGTGCCACACTTAATTGATGCACCGATGGCTGAAGCGTATGCGTTGAAGGAGGGGTTGATGCTAGCACAGCACATTGGTTGCAACCGGCTAATTGTCCAATCAGATTGCATGGAAATGGTTCAAATTATGAGTGATGGTGGATTTACGGCAAACTCGGCTGCGCCTATATATGATGAATGCATTCTAGTGTGGAATGGTTTCCAGGAGATAAGTATCGAGCACTGTCATCGGGAGGCGAATCAAGCTGCTCACTTGCTTGCTAGTAGAGCCATGCAGACGAAGCAAAATTGTCTTTGGGACGATGAGCCCCCCTAATTTTATTTTCGATTGCATTGTAAACGATATTTCTATCTTGAGTGAATAAAGTCAGCCGTATTGCTTCAAAAAAAAAAACTTTTTTCTCTCATCATGCCTTGCCTTATATTCTCTCCCTCTTCGTTTTTAGTATGGATTATCTTCTCTCTTCATAAGTAGCTATGTGCCACACTTAATTGATGCACTGTATATGTAGCTTTTGCAAGCCACTATGAAATGACAACTCTAGAGCATCTATTTTTTTTTATCTGATTTTACGTGGACCTTAGGCTAATAGGAAAAGCATCGCATTGTCACATACTCACATGACGCGTGCAGGACTACAGGGTAGAGACAGATCGGAAGCGCCACAATCTAGCTTGAGAAGGTGCGCGGCGGTCCCTTTAGCCTTGTCACCGTGTGGACGCTGCCTGTGGAGAGGTCCCAAACGAGGTCCCAAATCCTAACGAAGTGTGAGCCGATGGGGATCCGAGCGTGCCGCCGTCTTTGACTGCAGCGATGCATGCCGACACGTCACAAGGGCGCATCCACCACGGCCGCGGCCGGGCTGCGGAGCTTTTCTAGCCGGCACACGGCGTCACAAGAGAAAAGAAACTGCCCCGCCATTGCTAGCCCAGGCCAGGTCGTAGTCGTAGGACATCACCAGCATCGGCCGCTGGAGACGGACGATGGTGCGGAATATATACAAACGGACGGCTCCGTTTCTCCTAGCGTGGGGATTTAGAAGGGGAAAAAAATAGAGGTGCCGTTGGCCTCCACGTGTTCCGGGGATACGGATGGGCAGACACGGAAGCTGCGACTATAAATACGTACAGCGCGGGTCGAAGGAGCCACAGCCCACAGCCCACAGGGCGTGCTCTGGTCGCAAACAGACATGGCGGCGAGCCGGCGGCGAGTCCTATAGTTCTGCTGGTGCTCATCTGCACCATGGCCATGCCAAGTGCGACGAGCCCGTCCTCGTCGCCTCCCTCGGGCGCTGCACCCGTGCCGGCTCCCGCGGCCACCCCGACTCGCTCGCCGCCGTCCCGGCTTCGGCTCCAGCACCAGCTCCCACGACCACGTTGAGCTCGCCGGCGGCGGCCCTGTGCAGAACACCGTCGCCGTCCACAACACCAACACAGGCCAGGAGATGGATCGCCACCGCCATCCGCTTCCACCGACGCGCCGGCTGCTGAGGGAGGGCGCGGCAGCTCCACCACGCCGCCCCTGCCTTCCGCGGCTGCCCAAGCTTCCGTCACCGGCGACCACTGCAGCTGGAAGGCGTCCAGTGCGCAGCGTCCGGCGGAGCTGTCACGATCTCACGGAGCTTTCATTACAGCCTCAACCTCTCCAGCTCGGCATAGGCGTTGTGTGCGAGCTCAACAACCTCAGCCGCCTCGACCTCTCCCAGTGTCCTAGAACAACTGTACCGGCGCCTTCCCCATTGCCTCACTTTACGCCTGCAAAAGCTCCGCTTCCTCGACATCTCTTTCAACAACTTCACCGGAAGGCTACCGGTTAATATCGATGCCTTGTTGCCAGTATTGAAGCAACTACGCCTCTCCATGAACAGCTTTAGCGGCGAAGTGCCAACGCTGCCGGTACTTCGCCGCTGAAGCTGTTCATCGAGAGGCGCAGCTGCTTCAGTACTGGCGACAAGGCATCAATATTAGCCGGTAGCCTTCCGGTGAAGTTGTTAAATGAGATGTCAAGGAAGCGGAGCTTTTTGCAGGCGTAAAGTGAGGCAATGGGGAAGGCGTCGGTAAGCTTGTTGTAGGACAGCATCAGAGGTCGAGTCGTCTGAGGTTCTTTAGCTCGCACACGGACGCCGGTACCGAGCTGGAGAGGTTGAGGCCTTGTGCACATATTCCTTGACAGTGAGCAGCTTTTCGAGGTCACCGGTCAGGCGGTGACGGAAGCTTCAGCAGTAGCGGAAGGTGGAGGCGGCATGGTGGACCTGCTGCCCTCAACGGCCGGCACGTCGGTGGAAGCGGACGACGGTGGTGATACATCTCCTGGTGTTGGTGTTGTGGATGGCGACGGTGTCTGGGCAGCGTCCGCCGGCAGCAAGCTCGGGGTGGTCGTTGGAGCCGGAGCTTGCATTGTGCCGGAGCCGAAGCCACTGGGGACGGCGATGAGGTCGGGGTGGCCGCAGGAGCCGGCACGGGAGCAGCGCCAGAGTGTGGCGATGAGGACGGGCTCGTCGCAGGAGGCAAGGCCAAGCGCAGATGAGCACCAGCAGAACTATCGGCCTCGCCGCCATGTCTAGTGTTAGCGACCAGCACGCCCTATGGCTCCTTCAATCCCCGATGTACTCATATAAACGTAGTAAGCCTTGATCAGAATGTACCACGACTCCACGAGCGACTTAGCTAAGGAAAAAAAAGAGGAAAAGAAGAGAAAAAAAATGAAAAAATAAAATATAAAAAATCTGTAACTATATTGTTTTATTATCTACTCTACCTCTGTAATAATAGTGGTGGTGTTTTTCGTTTTCCTTTCCCTGTTTGCCTCCTTGTTTTTTTGTCTTGTTTTTCTTCCATTCACTTGAACAATTAAACGGATGGTCTCACTAATATAAACTAAATTTTAAACAATATATTATCTAATATGCTCTATATAAAAGTATCTCTGCAATCCTCAACGAGGATTGGCACGTGAAAAACCAAAATAGGTCTATCATCATAATGATTACATGCAGATAAACTAATCTTTGAAACGTTAAATGGAAAGAGATTAGAATTGTAATAATACATGGATAATATGAAAACTAACTAAAATATGATATTTTTAAGTCTAAATATTTATATGCTTTGCAGCAAGAAAAAACTATCACCGGTATTATTGCCAACATTAGGTCCTATATTATTGATGTTATGGTCATCATAAAATAAATTAAAAATTTGGAATTAAAATGAACAAGTATAAATAGATATCTATTATTCTTGTCGTCGTTTATCATAAACATTTGATAGTTTTTCTCCTATTACCATATATGGATATGTTTGCTACCTAATGTTAAAGAGCCAAATTTTATTCTATTTTTTGTCCACCCCTTAACTATATGTGGATAGTGGAGAGTTTTTTTTTCCCATTTTCTTACTTGATTCGCACTTGTGAACCTACTCACACGAGTTATAACAACTTGCGTCTATTGGTAATGGATATAGGGTTTGATACTATACGTAATGGGTTGTATTCTTCGTATCTCGTGTGTATCCCACACTCATGACATATGCTCATACAAGTTAAGGGTCTGTTTTAGATAATGTAATTTTTAGAAACTACGGTATCATAAAACTATGGTTTCATAAGCTAAAGAGATACAAAACCTGGTTTAGAAAAAGGTCATGAGTAGAGTTTTTAAAACTCTAAAAAAGACTACGGTTTTGACAAAACCATGGTTCTAAAAACTATAAGATTTGTTGCATCCAAATACCTAGTAGCTTTTTAAAAACCAAAGTATTTTGTAAAACTATAGTATTTCTCTAATACTTTAAAAATACTTTGTATCTAAACAGGGCCTAAAACTTTTACCATAAAAGAAGTTCATAGATGTTTCTTTTGCTTGCAGCGAGACATGATTTCTCACAGGTCTATTCACTACTTTTGGATTCGAGTCTTTGCCGAGTGCCAAAGGCACTCGGCAAAGGCCTAAAAACCCTCGGCAAAGGCTTTGCCGAGGGCGACCCGGCAAAGGGCCTTGAGAAAATTTCTTTCGGCAACAGTTCTTTGCCGAGGGCCTTATATCGGGCACTCGGCAAAGGCATTGCCGAGTGTGAAAAAAGCCCTCGGCAAAGAAAAAAGTAGCCGTTACTCGCCCGGCGCTGTTCACGGCGTCTTTCTTTGAGTGCCGGGCGTAGAGCCTTTGGCAAAGAAATTTATTATTTTTTAAAAAAACCCTCTTTCTTTGAGTGCCGCGGGCGTAGGCACTCAGCAAAGGGCTTTTTTCTTTTTTTTTTTTAAAATATGCTCTTTGCCGAGTGCCGTGACCTAGGCACTCGGCAAAGGTCTTTTTTTTTTTAAAAAAATATGCTCTTTGCCGAGTGCCCGGCGTAGGCACTCGGCAAAGAATGAAATCTGGAATTTATATTTTCCAGCTTTGCCGAGTGCCTAGGTCATGGCACTCGGCAAAGACCCCGAGCTTTTAATTTTTTTTTTTTTTTTGCATTCCATCACGGATACAAATATATATATACATATCAAACATCACAGATATATCACAACAATGTTTAAATATCATAAACAAGCCATTATATCACAAACACAACCCATCGCGCAATCGTCGTCCCAACTCCATCACAAGTTCAACAACAAGTTCAACAACAAGAAGTTCAAATACAAGTGCAAGTTCAACAGTAACTACAACAACAAGTTTATTATTTGAGTCTAAGTTCAACATCACAAAGCTCAAGGGCCTGGTGAAGGCCACCCGTGGCACCCGGACTGTGAAGGAGCGGCGGGTCCATTCGGTGACGCATTAGCGGGATTATTCGATCCCATCGATGGTGGCTGCACAAAGGAGACGAGATTGTATGAGACAGACGATTTGGGGATAGCTAACCAAGGTACAATCTAGTGATCTAGGCATAAAGTTTTGGAATATAGAGATTGCATCTAGTAATCTATGTTGTACAAGCATGTCACAAGCGAAAGCGGAAATCTTTCATACTCACAGGTGTGAAGTGAACCGCCGGCTGCACTTGTAGACCCACTCCTGCCCGAAATGACTCTATATGAGAGCCAACATCTCCGCCATCTGGGCCTCTTTGGGCCTGCTGATTCTTGTGATCGGTGCCACGTTTTTTCTCTTCACTTTGCCTCCTAGTTTCCTGCAGCTCGGCCTGCAATATTTCACTCCAATGTTTCAGTTGCTGCACATCTCATTCAGTTGTGTAAAGATAATGTACGCAGTACAAAAAAAGAATTACCTCGAAAGTGCGTCGACCCGCGATGAGTGTGTGGGAGTTGGCCGTATGGCGTATGGGCATTTGGAGCTCGTGCTACGTGCCCGGACAGAGGCGAGAGAGGGAAGCGTGCTTTCGAGTCGATGCCGCCGTCTGCAATCGAGCCGCCCGTGCTTTTTTGCCTTGTCCAAGCCTCACGATGACATCTGTATCAATGGGCTCACTGGTCACATCGTAATCTTCTCCATGAACCTCCCTTACCGCCGACATGTACTCCCTGACTTTCTGGTACACGCTCGGGTCGTTGTACGCCTTGGGGCCGGCATTCGGGCTGAAGGAGACCCCAGACGACGCCTTGGCCATGTGGGACATAGCCCACACCCCAAACTCCGAGACCGCCTGGCCCGGTTGTGCCAACTCCTGCAAGTAAAAAGGCAAGATGATTACAAATCATGTTGGAGTTGATCATCAGAATTGATAAATTAAATCACGTACGAGAGCTTGCTTGAATCCGGGGAGGCTGCGACTGCCTTGATTGTGAGTTGCATCGGGCCTCATTTTGCGGCGGTCCTGGCAAGCGTTGTGTCTTTCGATCTCCTCTGGGTCGAACCACCTATCCACGATTGCTTCCCAGCACTCGGGAAACAAGTGGCACCACCAGGGAATCACCTACACGTCATCGGCTATTTAAGAAGATCAAATGTAACGTAGTTAATCTAAGAACTAATCAATATTAATGTTATTCGTATACCTCAAGGTATTGTTCCTTGGTCAGCGTCACCGTTCTTGCACTCTGCTTGTCAAGGGACTGACGAAGTTTTGACGCGTAGTAGTCTCTGTTGGCCTGGACTCGCGCGTCGAAGTGCGTGTCGGTGACGTGTTTCCTGCAAGCTGTGGCAACCACCCGATCCGCCATGTTCTCAAGCCCCTCCTCGCATTTGTAAAACTTCTGCAGACAAAACAAAGGTATCCATACAATATTTAAAGAATGAATGCAATGTATTGAGAAAAGTTGTGCAAGAGAGACTTACCCAAAACTCAGCCAATACCCGCTCCTGCTTGTTGCGGTAGTCGGAGTCGGGGGCGAGCTGGTACCTGTCCCACGTGTTGGCCGGCTCCCGCCTCCCGTCCCCCACGTCCACAAGGCCGGGGTACCATTTCCTGCACAGAACACCTAGGACGCTAGCGGGGTTGCGTGCGGGACCACCCGATAGAACTTGCCAGCTCCTGCACAAGTCATTACGAAAAATTATCAGTTCGTCTTTCGATTTTCAATGTATCATATGAAGTACTTGTGATAACGTCTATAGTTACTTTTTTCCCCGGGGGCGAATCAATCGGGCGGTTGTGAGGAAGCGGAACCGAAGGGAGGCTCGCGGGACCTCATTTGGTAGACACGCGAGCTACCGGAACTGTCGCCCGTCGTCTGAGTCCCCTCGTCCTCGTCGGACGAGGATGAGTCCGCCCCCGTGGCTGCCACGTCGTCCTCCGGAACCTCGTCACGAGGAGGGGAAGGAGACCGCCCCTCCTGCGGCCACCGCTGCCCCTCCTGTCACCTCCCCGTGGACGCGGCTCCAGACGACCCCTCACCTTGAACGGTAGGGCGTGGCCTTTGGTACCTCGACGGCACCTGCCTCGGTGTACGGTCGCCCGCCATCTTTGTTCAGTCACCTGCAATTTACAAAGAATGAATAAGATGTATTAGTACATATAATACAAATATTTCAAAATGAATACAGAAAACATAATTACTAGAACAAAGTAGTATTACACGCATTAGGAATAATCTTCACGATTGGGATCATAGGTCTCATCATCACTGTCAAAATTGTCCAAATAGATGCGCGTAGCAAAATCATCGTCACCAATATCGGGAGGATTTATGTTGTCAACATCGTCATTGCCTAGACGGAATCGCTCAAGCATTTCTATGTCCCTAGGATCTAGCACCACCTCTCCAGTGTCCTCGTCATCATCCGTTTCAGTGTCTAGTTCCATTTCGATCGGATCGGGTAAGACTATCTCAAACGACCCCGGTAGCCCGTCTGCTTGATAGAACTCACCATCATATGTGGTCACATTGAAGTTGTAATCTTCATCATTTGGGACAGGTAGTTTACCATGCGGTGATACCTGGTGCACAATAGACCAGCCCTTTAGATGATCTTTGTCTTCGCACGCGTATGGCGTATGATACATCTGCACGGCTTGTTGAGCCACAACATAGACATCTTTTCCCTTATAGACGGAATCATGTCTAATCTCGACTAGCCCAAGATGAGGGGTACGTCTCGTTTGTTGAGGATCAAACCAGTGGCACTTGAATATGACAGGTGTAAGAGGTTTGGAGCCATGAAATGAAATTTCATAGATCTCCTCAATTCTTCCGTAATAGTCGAGGCCATCAGTGCCGGGTCTAAAAATTTCGTTGTTGGTGGTTTTTCGATTGAGACGAGACTACTCGTGTGCGGCCGTGTGAAAGCGATATCCGTTCACGTCATAAACGTTATATGACTTCACCCTAGCATCAAAGTCGTTTGCAACCTGTCTCAACTCGTCACTCATGGGCGCACTGGTCTGGGCCTGCAAGGTCAAGCATTGATAGTACGTTATATTATTAGAACGTACGATCTTGTTGGAATATCGAACTAAGTACGAGATAAGTTGGATAGTACCTTTTGTTTGAACCAAGAAATGAAATCAGGCATCCCCGCTCCCACACCCCGTGAAAGAAGGGTATCATATTGCTGCGGGTAGGGGCAGGAGCGGTTGATTGATTCTAGCTTTCATGAATAAATTCCCTATATCAAAGAGAATCAATGAGGTTGGATACATAATATTGACGAGATTGTATTGAGATAAGTTTGTTGAGAACTTACTCAATGAATAGCGAAACCTCGGTAAGGTTGGTCAACACATACAGTGTGATCATGCGCCACTCTTCATTATCCAATGTCTTATTGGTCCCGCGACTTGCGCTACCGAGCTGGCCTTTGAAAAGGCTGAGGGTCAATTTATTTTCACCAGCATTGTAACGAGGGAGTGGATTCTGGTTGCTAGGAAAGTTCGGCTTGTAGTACGTTGTTGTGAAGTTTGAAACCTCCTCCCGAAGGCTTGCCTCTGCAATCGAAGCCTCAATTCTGGCTTTATTTGTACATTTTTTTGCGAAGAATCTTTAGTAATCTCTCGATTGGGTAGTACCAACGGAACTACACGGCCCCCCTATACGTGCCTCGTACGGAAGGTGCACAATAAGATGCTGCATCGGCAAGAAGAAGCCGGGTGGAAAGATCTTCTCTAGCTCACAGACCAACACAAGTGCCCTTCTTTCCAAGCCTTCAATGACGGTCAGAGATATCTCCTTGGCACAAAGCTGGTGGAAGAAATAACTCAACTCTGCCAGCACTCGCCAGATATGCTCGGGGACAAAGCATCGAACCATCGACGGAAGTAGCCGCTCAATCCATATGTGGTAATCATGACTCTTCATCCCGTTGACTCGCAGAGTCTCTAAGTTCACTCCCCTGCTAAGATTCGCTGCATAGCCATCGGGATACATTAAGTTCTTGATCCATTTAAGTACTTGCCTCCATTGATTAGGTGTCAAAACATAATCGGCCCTAGGCCTTCTCCAACGATCTCCCGATACAGGAGGCCGCATCTGTAGCTTCGGTCTATCACACAATGTCTCTAGGTCCACTCTAGCCTTAGCGTTTTCCTTAGACTTGTTAGTATCCATCAGTGTTGCCCAAAGTGCCTCAGCGATATTCTTTTCAGTGTGCATTACATCAATGTTATGGGGCAATTTGAGGTCATCGAAATAGGGGAGCCTCGTCAAGCCGGAGTTATGAGTCCACATATGTTGCTCACCATATCCCACAAAACCACCTTCTTCTTTAGCCACAAGAGCATCTATCCGAGCACGAACCTCGGCACCAGTGAGCATGCGCGGTTTAGGGTCCCTCACTTTCACACCTTTCGTAAAGCTCTTGGTGTTCTTTCTGAATGGATGGTCAAGAGGGAGGAATTGACGATGTAGATCGAACGACGAATACTTGCCACCCTTCTTCAACCATATGAACCTCACAGCTTCCTTGCATACTGGGCATGGGAACTTCCCATGAACACACCATGCGTAGAATAACCCGTACGCCAGGAAATCATGGAGTGAGTAGTGGTACCAGACGTGCATTTTGAAGGTTGTCTTCGTAGCTCGGTCGTATATCCATACACCTTTCTCCCAAGCATGGATCAATTCATCTATCACAGGCTCCATGAAGACACCCATATTATTCCCCGGGTGTCCAGGAATTATCAATGACAGGAATACGTTTTGGCGTTGAAAGGAGACGCCGAGGGGTAGGTTGAGGGGGACAACGAACAAGGGCCAACATGTGTATGGGGAAGCCATCATTCCATATGGATTGAACCCATCTGTTGCCAACGCAACACGTACATTACGAGCCTCAGCGGCTTTGTCCGGGTGCCGGTCATCAAAGTACTTCCATGCTTTAGCATCGAATGGATGTACCATCTTATCAAAACTGTACCGTATGCCATTTTTGTGCCATGTCATCTATTTTGCGGATTCCTCGGTCATGAAAAGCCGTTGAAGCCTCGGCAAGAACTGAAGGTGCCATAGGACTCTCGCGGGGATCGAAAGTTGCCTCTTCTGGTCATCACCATAGTCTACCTCGAGGTACCTTGAGGATTCACACTTCGAACAATACTTTGCATCCTTGTGTTCTTTCCTAAAAAGGACGCACCCCTTCGAACAAACATGTATCTTGTCATACGGCATTTTAAGTGCACAAAGCAGTTTCTCGGACTCGTACAAGTTCTTCGGCATAATATGTCCCACCGGTAGCATGGTGCCCCACATGGCCAACATCTTATCGAAGCCTTCTCGACTTAGGTTTAACTCGGCCTTCAACCCCATTACACGTCTAACGGCATCCAGCTGAGAAACCTTAGTATGCTCGTGAAGGGGTCTCTGTGCCGAGTCCATCATTGCATAGAATGCCTTGGCGGCCGCCTCCGTCTCCTCCTTTTCACGTTCTTCAGCAAACTGAGCTTGTTGAAAGTCATCAAGCATGTCCGCTACCCCGGCACCATCATCAAAAGCCTCGAGCCGTGGTCTCACCACCTCGTGCCTCAAACGATCTGCTTCACCATGGTAGATCCACCGATGGTATTCCGGCGTAAATCCATTGGTCACAAGATGTTTACCCATGGTGCCCTTGTCTCTCCTTTTCATGTTGTCACATTTGCTGCAGGGACAATAAACTAGAGAATGTCCTCTAGCACTCTCGCCAAATGCATGTTTCAAGAATTCAACTACCTTCTTCACCCATTCAACGTCGTAGTCTCTCGGGCCTCTTCGGCCCGTGTACATCCAGTCACGGTCCTCCATCCTTTAATATACATAACAGCGACTAATGTGACCATCCTTTGCAACTACGTGATGTTCCTACTATCTAATAGGTGAGGATAGGTCCTAATCCCACCCGCGGATACGTAGATGATGTCAGTTGCCATGGTCCGCTCCAGTCCGAGCCAGAATTTTGGCAGCACCTCCCCGCTGTTCTCCCGATACATGTCCCACAAGGGAGAGTGTGTATCTAGAGAACAACAGGAAGGTGATGCTGAAACTCTGTCTTGGACTGGAGCGGACCATGGCAACTGACATCATCTACATATCCGCGGACTGTCCAAAAAACGTGAATAATCCGAAATAGATACGGTCGAAGATATGTAAAGATCCGCATACCTAAGACCGTATCTCTTTCGGACGGGAGACGCCTAACTGGGTCACGCGATCTACGACAACAACAAGAGGGGTTATTTATACCTAGGGTGTCGGTGAAGACAGGCTAGTGGGGCAGTGGCGAGTCGATGCAGTGGCGAGGCGACGCAGTGCAGGCAGAACAGCGACGCCGACGAAGACGATCCGGGTCCTCTAGGTCCCCTCCGACGTGCGCTTTTCCTACATAATTAGACAATAGGTTATTGTTTGTTTAAAATTTCGGCAGCACCTCCCCTACACGGGGAGGGTTCCAAAACCTGCAAAGAAACGACACGATGGTCGGCATTGACAACGGCACGAAGGCCGTCATATCAACTTACGGCACGAAGGCCGACACAACCACATACGGCACGAAGGCCCCCCAATGAGAGTTTTACCTAGGGTTGTGGTGGAGTAGACATCGCGGTGGGGGGTCACTTTCTTCTCCGGCTAGGTCGAGCGGCATCGGAGTACTCTCTCTCCTCTTCCCTTCTCTCTTCTCCGCTTCTCCTCTTCCCTTTCTTCTCTATCTCCTCCTCTCCTTCTTCCCCTTCTTCTCTTCTTTTCCTTCTCTATCTCCTCCTTCTCTGCCTCCTCCCCTCCAACACCAACCAGCGAGGGGGCCTGTCCTCTCTGCAGGGGCCGGCCGGGGGATGCTAGACGGATGAACGCCGGCCGTCCACTCTGCTGGAGCACCTAGGCAGGCGGCCCTGTCCCCTGTAGAGGGGCCGGGGGGGGACGCTACTGTCCTCTCTGCAGGGGCCGGCCGGGGTCGCTGGGCTGGCCGGGGGACGCTTGGACGGCGCGACAGACGAAACGCCGGAGGCTGCCGCCCGCAATGGCGCTTCCGCCGTCGTCGGAGGGCCGGTGGTCCGGCGCAGCGGGCAGCGCAGGCAAGACGTGGTAGCGCGCCTCCTGCTGGCGCGCGTGGTGGAGGCGCCGCCTGCCTTGGCCGCGGCGGCCCGCCCATGGCGATTCGCCGCCCGCCCCGGGGCAGCGCAGCCGCCATGCGGTAAGCGCCCGCGCCGGCCCTTGATGGAGCTTTTCGGCGGGACGGGGCGGGCTGGGAGGCGGGGAGGAGCTCCGGCGCTGGACAGGGCGAGCAGGGAGGCAGGGAGGTGCTCCAGCGGCGGCGCCCAGCCACCGGGTGAGGAATGGGGCCGAGGGGCGGGAGGGTGCGGGGGGGAGGGGCAGGAGAGCCGGTGGCCGGTGGCGGGTGGCCGGGCGGCTCGGCGTGGCGGCAGCGGCGGCTTGGCGCCACGGTAAGGCGGCGGGCGGGCGCCGACGCTGAGGCTGTGATGGGAGTGGGAATGGGCGGTTAGTTAGGGGGGGGCGGTGGGCCGATTTCTAACGGGCCTTTGCCGAGGGCCCAGATCCAAGGCCCTCGGCAAAGGTTTTTTTTTTTTTTCAAAATTCTTTGTCGAAGGCTAGCCTAGGCCTTCGGCAAAGTTTTTTTTGATTTGTCGAGTTCAGTTTTTTTCTAGGCCTATAATATATTATTCAAAACTCAAATTTAAAATTTGGGCCAATTTTAACTTTTTTTATATTTTTCTTAATTTACTTACTTTTGTTGATTTATTTCAAAATTTTAAAATTTGAATTGCACGTGCATGGAATAATGCAATTTAGTGCTACAAAAAATGTTATTCATAATATTTGATGTATGTTGAGGCCCTATCCACTAACTCACATCAACTTTCGGCCATCTTCTTCACGTGACATGACGACCAACTTGTCGAGAAAAAGAGTTTTAAATTTATATAAAATCCATACGAGGTCCGAAAAACACGAAACTCGTCGAGGTGTCATGTTATCACTTGTGTATGTTGTGGTAAAAAATTGAGAAGGTTTCGAGTAAATTGTGACATCGGATGCCTGAAACCCGGACATCCCACATGATATCGCATGTGATCACATGTGGAGATCTCGGGTTTTAAACATGTGATCACAACTTGCTCGAAATCTTCTCAATTTTTTACTACAGCCTACACATGTGATAACATGGCACCACGTCAAGTTTCATGAATTTCGGACTTCGTATGCATTTTATATAATTTTAAATCACTTTTTGGCAAGTTCCTTGTCATGTTACGTAAACAAGATCCTCGAAATTTGATGTGATTTCTTGAATAGAGACTCAACGTACAACAAACACCATGAATAATATTTTTTGAAACACTAAATTGTATTATTCCATGTACCTGCAGTTCTAATTTGAAATATTCGAAAAAATCAACAAAATGAAATAAATTAAGGAAATATATAAAAAATACAAAATTGGTCCAAATTTTAAAATTGAGTTTTAAATAATATATTATACCTCAAAAAAATGGGTCCAAAAAATAAAAAAAATTCTTTGCGAAGTCCTCGCCCACGGCCTTCGACAAAGATTTTTTTAAAAATAAAATTCTTTGCCGAGGACCTAACGGCAAGCCCTCGGCAAAGACGACGCCAAGGGCCGCCGTTTGCCATCCAACAATCTTTGCCGAGACACCTTTGCCGAAGGCCGAGCACTCGGCAAAGGTTTTCATCGCCGAGGGCCTTGCTTTGCCGAAGGTCTGACCCTTTCGGCAAAGGTTTTCATTGCCGAGGGCCTTCCTTTGCCGAAGGCTGACCCTCGGCAAAGGCCTCTTTGCCGAAGGCCTGTCTTTGCCGAAGGCTGTTTGGGAGGCCTTCGGCAAAGATGCGATTTGCCGAGTGCCCGATTTTTAGCCTTCGGCAAAGCTCGATGCACTCGGCAAAGATACTGTTTCCGGTAGTGATTCCTTGGACCTTGCTTCCTTATCGCTGCCAGCCACTTGCAACGTGTCGAGTCAGAGTCGGTACCGGTGGAGGGCATGACGATGGTGCAGCCCGCACCTTTCAGTTCATCACCAACCATACTTGCTGGAACTGGCGCGGCTCCTCATTGGTCATGCCCATGTACTCATGCACCTCGCGTAGCTGCTCTCCCACACGAAAGAGCTTGTAACACGAATTCTCGTCTTCATCTGCAGATCAAAGTTTATGAATACACAAGACAGAGGCATATATCAAAAAGAGAGAGAAGAATCTATTTAAAGAAGAGAACACGAGAGAGAAAAGCTCGCAACGGAGAGGTGAGTGGACAAGACGGATGATGGCCAAGGTGGCAGGAATCTGTTTTGCAACAACGAACGAGGAAATAGTTTGCTAGCTAAAGACAAATAACGATAATACTACTCACGTCTTTGATATCATTACACTTCTCATTATTTATTTATAGCCCACGGAGTCTGTTCCAGGTTCCAGCCAACATTGAACTACTCGTGGGCGCGAAATTGTAGATGCTCGGCCGATATTTCTATTGCAATTATTTGAGATAGGAAATTAAGGAGATTAACTATTTGAGCCGGTCAAGGAAAGAGGTACTGTAACTGGAATACTATATTCAAGTTTGTTATTACCCAAGCAAACAATTCGCACAGTTTGCTTGTCTATTCATTCAGTCAGATTTATTAGCAGGGCCACAAGACGAGAATGAGAAGACCCTCTTCCTTGAGGAACTGGAGGCTATCAGGGACCAGTGCCCCGGCCCATGGGTGATCACCGGCCACTTCAACTTGATCCTGAACGAGGCCGACAAAAGCAACTGCAGGATCAACAGAAGATCGATGCAGCACTTCCGGCAGGCGGTCGCCACCTTGCAACTGTTGGACCTACACCTGCACGGGAGGCGATATACTTGGAGCAACGAGAGAGAGCAGCCAACCCTGGTCAGGCTGGACCGGGTACTGGTGTTGCTAGACTGGGAAGCCAAGTACCCGAACTGCCACCTCCAAGCTTTGGCATCCGACGCATCCGACCACTCTCCCCTCCTCCTGCAAACTAATTTGGCGTTCACACTCAAGCCCAGATTTCATTTTGAGGTTTTCTGGCCCAAGTTCACCGACTACATGGACGCGGTGACGCGCGGATGGACCTGCCCGGCGCCGACGCTTGACCCCATCCGCAGGCTGGACGCGCTCTTCAGGAACTTGGCTCGGGAGCTAAGGAGTTGGGCCGCCCGGCGCATCGGCAAGGTGCGCGAGCAGCTGCTCATGGCGAGGGCAATTGTGCTCAAGCTCGATCAACTGTCCGACACCAGGGGGCTGTCCACCCCAGAGAGGGCGCTGCGAGCGGGCATGAAGATGAAATGCCTAGGGCTCTCGTCGCTTGACCGCACGATCGCGCGACAAAGGTCCCGGGTCCGTCAGCTGGCACACCAGGCTAAAGGTCGGCGGACGATTCACCTCGGACCGCGACGCCATGGAATCGGCCATCAACGAGCACTTCACCAACGTCTTCGGGGTCGCCGGCGACCTCAGCGGCAGCATCGACTTCGCCGCCCTGGGCATCAGCCAGCAGGATCTGTCTTGCCTCGATCAGCCAGTGTCAGAGGAGGAAATCTGGGCGGCAATCCAGGAGCTGCCGGCGGATAGGGCGCCGGGCCCCGACGGGTTCACCGGCGCCTTCTACAAGTCAGCCTGGGCCGTCATCAAAGGCGACATCACCGCTGGAATCAACGCCGCTCTGTTCGGGGACAGCAGGCAGTTCCACAGGCTCAACGGGGCATTGATCATCCTATTGCCCAAATCCACTGACGCTTCTGAGCCAAGTCATTTCAGGCCGATCACTATGATTCACAGCCTGGCCAAGCTCATCTCAAAGATATTGGCACTGAGGCTGGCACCACATATGCAAGGCTTAATTTCCCCAAACCAGAACGCATTCATCCGGGGACGTTCAATCCACGACAACTTCAAATATGTTCAACGCGCGGCTGTTATGCTAAGAAAGAAGAAGACCCCGAAGATTCCGTTGAAGCTGGACATTGCGAAGGCATTCGACACACTCGAATGGCCATTCTTGCTCGACGTCCTCCAAGCAATGGGGTTCGGCCCGTGCTGGCGCCGGTGGATAGCAACCCTGCTGTCCTCGGCATCCTCCTCCATCCTCATCAATGGCCAACCGGGGCCGCCAATTCGGCATCGAAGGGGGGTCCGCCAGGGTGACTCCTTATCACCCCTGCTTTTCATCTGCGCCATGGAGGTCCTAGGCCGTCTGTTCGCGGCGGCACGCGACCAGGGAGTCGTCCGGAACCTTGCAAGGGACGGAATCAAGTTCCAATGCAGCATCTATGCAGACGATGTGATCGTCTTTGCCCACCCGACAGTACAGGAGGCCACAGCAATCAAAGGAATCCTGGACATCTTTGCAGCAGCGTCAGGGCTGCATACGAGCATGTCCAAATCCTCCATCACAAACGTCTACGGGGGCGAGGACGCACTGGAGGCCATCAAGGCGGCGCTCGGTTGCCAGATCGTCGAATTCCCAATTCGGTACCTCGGGCTGCCCCTTAGCACTACCAAGGTGCCGAGAGCACACATCAGGCGCACTGTCGAAGCCGTTGCCACAAGAATGCCCGCGACCCATGGTCCGCTCATGGCGAGGAGTGGCCGCCTAATTTGGGTCAAATCGGTGCTCTCCGCCATCCCAGTGTACAGCATGATCGCGGCAGGGCTGCCGTCATGGGCAAGGGCGGAGATCGACGCCATTTGCAGACGCTTCCTCTGGGCGGGCAAAGAGGCCGACCGAGGGGGAAGTGCATGGTGGCCTGGAAGACCTGTGCGCGGCCAAAAGACCTCGGCGGCCTCGGAATCACCGACCTCAAGCTCGTGGCGACAGCCTTCGAGTCCAAATGGCTATGGTTGCAACGAATGGATGCCGACAGGGCCTGGGCGGCTCTGCCGCTCAAGCAGTCCGATGAAGCCTGGGCGTTCTTCCGCGCGTCCACCTACACGATTGTAGGCAATGGCAGGACAACTTTGTTCTGGCAGGACAGCTGGATCAACGGAGTCTCAATCCGGACGATGGCGCCAACGCTCCTGCGGTTCGTCAGCAAGCGCGCAATCCGGCGGCAGACAGTGGCGGAGGCCCTGACTGGCAGAACATGGGTGAGGATGATCGGTGGGGGAATCACGGTGCCAGCGGTGGCGGAGTACCTGCAGGTTTGGCGTGCAGTTCGCGACCTTCAACTCAACGACGAGCCCGACAGGCTCATCTGGCGATGGGCGTCCGACGGGAAATTCTCTGTATCCTCGGCGTACCAGGCCCTGCACGGCGGCTCACACCCGATCCCAGGCTGCGTCAGGGTGTGGGAGACATGGGCACCGCTGCGGGTCAGGCTCTTCCTTTGGCTCTCCATCCGGCGCAGACAATGGACAGCAGACAGGCGACGGAGGCACCGCCTCGACACCCACGACAACTGTTTCCTCTGCGACCAAGAACCGGAGACGATAGATCACATCGTCGTCCAATGCTCATACACCAGACAGCTATGGTTTGACGCCGCAGCGCTCCTCGGCGTCAACTTCCTGGAGCAGCCGTCAGGGACCATCCTTGACTGGTGGGACACATGGCGGGCGTTCTGGCCGAACCACGCCAAGGGAGCCGACTCGCTCTTCGCGCTCATTGCCTGGGAGGTGTGGAAGGAGCGGAACGCCCGATGCTTCCGCGGCGCAGCAACGAGCATATCCGCGATCGAGGCAGTCATCAAGCTGCAGGCCGACCTCTGGGTGCAGGCGGGCGCTAAGAGCTTGGGTAGTTTACTTCAGCGAGTAGTCCACCGTTGAGAGCCTAGAGAGGGTGCGGGCTTAATCTCCAATTCTTATGTGCACCAGCTTTGTAACAACAAACCTTTTCTCTGCCTTAATACAAAAACGCGCAAATCTTTTGCGTGATTGAGAAAAAAAAGATTTATTAGCAGTTCAAACAGTATTTTTCTCAAACAACAAATCAGCTGATTTGTCTTATCAGCCAACTTATATGACCAGCCGAAGTGCCGAACAATCCGAATATGTAAGCAGGTTACATATATGTCTACGAATCTTATTCCTGCTGTTGAAGATCAGGCTTGGATATGCCGTCCAAGCTTCTATCAACGAGCCAGATCAATTATCGACCCAAGTCAATACCCCTGGCCAACTACGGAATAGTGGATCAAATAAACTCTTACGAAGAAATGAGCAAAATAAAAATTAAAGATCGGAATGAGTTCTAAAAATAAATTCTTAGTTGACGGTGCTGCTGTTGAACATGGAGGCGTTAGGCATTCGGCAGACGGCGAAGGTATGCCCGGATCCGGCGCGTGGGTCTGGCGCCGGTCTTCGTGCCTACCGGTCTAGCGCCTCGGCCCGCTCCCTCCGCTCTGGGAATGTTGTGGCTGCCTCCCTCCAACGACTCATCAGCGTTTCGGCGCCCGCGGCCGACTGCTGTCGGCCTCAAGTTGCTGGTGAAGCACGTATCCATCTGTCTCAGCACTCCATGAACGGCAACATCAGTAACCTCCTACCGTCACCTCGCTACCCCTGTGATAACCCAGTAACCCACACTTGCATTGCATCAGTCCAGTATGCTCCTAGCAGTGAGTCGTACACTTGCTGATCTGGTTATTCAGTTTCGTTGGTAAGCTCCTGCCGTGATGATGGTGTTTTGTATGTGCATCAGTAAGTCAGTAAGCTACACTTGCTCAATTCTTTCTGTTTCGTCAGACTATGTTAGTAGCTTATTACTGATGTACTCCCTCCATTCTAAATTGTAAGTCATTTTAAAAATCTTAGAGAGTTAAAACATCGAGGACCGCCAATGAAATTTATTCAAATAGAAATATAATCCACAAGAAGCCTAATGTTTCACAAGAAAATGGTGAAGAAAAGAAGGTGAGAATGAAGATAATGGAAGTCCCACGTGCGTTATATCAAATTCTTGAAAGTTCAGACGTCGGAGAAGTAAAATAGCACTAGTCGATTCACCACTCAGCCAATTTAAAAGGTTTTATTGTGTGCATCATTAGTAATTAGGGGTGAAAACGGTCCGAAAACACTTCAAATGTTTTCTATTTCTATATTTGAATAGAAAAACAAGCAGAGGCAAACAGAGAAAAAAAATTGAAAAACACAGTAGATAGATAATAAAATATAGGTATAGAATTTTTTCTTTTTAAATTCTTTCACTTTTTTCTTTCTCTTCTTCTTTTTTTTTTTTTTTTTTTTGCCTTAGCTAAGTCGCTCGTGGAGTCGTGGTCCAACTCCAACTGCACGCATGTAAACTCGTCTCTTCAACCTAATTAAAAGTAAAAACGAAATACGTCTCTTCAACCTCCCGACGCATGGGTCTGGCCGTCTGGGAGCGCGCCAGGCCCTGGGCCGCCGGCGTCGCCGCGCCAAAAATCTCCCCGATCGAAAGGGCAGCTGCAGCCCTGCGCCGCCTCCACCCCGAGGCGCCGACGCAGAGCGCGCTCTGCCCCGACCCCGATGCCTCCGCACGAGCTCCGCCCGCCCCCAGCACAGGCGCGCGGGCCGACTCCGCCTCGACCCATTCGCCCAGTCTCGTCTACCGTGTGCAGGCCGCGCAGGTAAGTAAGTAAGTCGTCACGGCCAGGTCCAGGCATAATTTCTCCAACACGGTCGCAATGGTACTAGTAATTAACACGCTCCATCCTTTTCCAGTCGATGAAGATATGGCGGCGAGACTGCTCGGCAAGAATATTGGGTTGGCCGGCAAGAATATTGGGTAGACAGTCTTCGTCGCACTCGCAGCTAGAGCTAGCAACTCCCCTGAGTAACTCAAGGCCAGGTATAACCTGTCCAACACACGATCGTAGTGTAGTCACACGCTCACCCAGACCATTGTTCCTTCCAGGTGTCAGCGTTGGAAAGAGTACGAGGACAACTTGATCAGATTCTCATCAAGGCTTACTACGCCTATATGCCTATTAGCCTATATATATGTACATCGGTCAGGGATTGAATTGAAGGAGCCACAGGACATGCGGGTACCTAACACACCAGACACATAGGGGCGAGGACGATCGCTCTACTGGTGCTTATGCATCTGCACCGTGGCCTCGCCTCCTGCGGCTGCCCAGGCCATGCTCCTGCGACGAGTCCTCCGTCCTCGTCGCCACTGTCAGGCGTTGCTCCCGTGCTGACTCCCGTGGCCACTCCGACCTCGCCGCCGTCCCCAACGGCTTTGGCTCCGGCACCAGCTCCCATGACCACCTCGAGCGCGCTCCTGGCAGCCGCTGCTCAGGCACCGACGCACCGTCGTCGTCCACCCACTACCAGTAGGTGGATCACCACCACCGTCCACTTCCACCAACGCGCCGGCCGTGGAGGGCGGCAGCCGCAGCTCCACCACACCGCATCCGCCTTCCGCGGCTACCGAACGTGCCTGTCACTGGTGACCTCGAATAGCTCTCGCTGTCCCCAATCGTCCATGACAGTGAGCAGCTTTTCGAGGTCACCGGTAACAGCATGTTCGGTAGTCACGAAAGGCGGAGGCGGCGTGGTGGAGCTGCCGCCTCGGCAGCCAGCGCGCGTCGGCGGAAGTGGGACGGCAGTGGCGATCCGCCTCCTGGTCTTGGTGTTGTGGGACGGCAACGGTTTCAAGCAGCGGCCGCCACCGGCGAGCTCGGCGTTGTCGTGTGAGCTAGTGCCGGAGCCGGCGAGGTCAGGGTAGCCGCGGGAGCCAGCACGAGAGCAGCGCCCGAGGGTGGCGAGATGAGGACCCTTATGTGCTAGTGATAAAATTATATTTTCAGACCCTTATGCAGTATTCTCTCTTTTCTGTCTTCCTGAGAAGTGCGGGCAATCTTCCCAGCGGATACTCTTTTGTACCCATTTTTTTCTCTCAGACGGGTGTCGTTACACCCCTTGTTTTACTCTCTTTCTTTTATTTTAGCACATACCCTTTTGATATGGCATCTTTTTGGACTTATACTTCTTTAGTATGACATCTTTTAATTTTATAGCCCCCACTCTCTTTTAGACTTCTAAGAGAGAATTTTTATATAGAGCAAAACCCTTTTTGTGCATGTGGATTCAGTCATGAATGCATAACAGAATAGTCCACTTAAATCATACTAGTGGAGCAAATTATTAGATTGTTTGATTTTAAATTTGAAAGTGTCTGGAGTTTAGATATCACTCAGAATGAAATAAACAGCAGCTCAAACCTTTATATCATATCCGTCAATTACTTCGATTTAATTAAAAGTCTTATGCTGCCCACAGATATCAGATTTTAGAATAAATTATCATGGTAGATAAACTTCATATAATTCACGGGGAGAATTTTAAATTCAAATGCTAAGCAATTACAGGTATTTAATCACTTCTTTTTCATTCATCACTCATTATTATCATCATTTCATATTTTTTTTAGAGCTTCAAGTTCTACTTACCCTATAGATAAACTGAATAAAAGTGATAGAATTAAAGACTAGAATGAATATTGGAATAAATACTGTAATATCTGATAGAGTATATACAAAGGTGAGAGGTACTCACCTAGCGGGGCTTTTCCCCAAGCTGGATGTCACCGTACATCAGTACTGTGGTGGAGGTGGCGGCTGGTATCCTAACTGCTGTATCAGATACTTCAACCCGCTCTGCGTCTGATGTTGCCCCTGATGTATTCGCTCGAACTGCTGATCTGCACGGTGCTGCCATTGTTTCTGCTGGTGGAATCTGTTGTCAACCTGGTGTTGCCCCACCGCCGTCTTCTTTGCAAAGGTGTTGTTCATCGCATCTTTGTCCCCTGCTCAATGTTAGTGATATGAATAGATAATGCTGAGAAATCATTAATGGGAGTCTCAAAATGCTGTTCAGGCGGTCAATAGAATTGTCTTTGGGTGGCGCATGGAACGGATACGGTCCACCAGTGGTGAAATCCGTATTTTCGCGCATAGAAAAGGATGCATGGCCTCTCTAAAAATTATTTTTACTGTGTTATCTGGTTTTTTTACGTGGGGGATGTACCTCACCCTGCTGCCCGCGGATGATTCTCCTTGCTGATATATAGGCTGGTCTCCCCATTCTGCATGGGTGGACCACGGCTAATGTGGCTCTTGCGACGCTCCTGGATCATCAAAATTAGTATAATGAAAATAAGCTAGCCTAGATGGTGTTGGATCAGCTCCAGTGTAATGAGTCCTCGGTGCCCTGCTGATGCGTGCTGACGGATACCTGCCAATATTAGCTCTACTATCTAGAAATTCTTAACAGAATAAATCCCTAACTCCCTGTTATGCAGCTCGTGCTCATTTGGATAGTTTTTATAAATCATGATTATTTTATTATTTCAGTGTTTCAGCATGTGAGCACGAAAGAAAAAGTCATAGCTAAAGATTCTACGGGCATCAGAGATAAAAGTAAGTGTAGCATATTGTAGCAATCTAGCCCTGTAGCTAAACGTGTAATCCAGAAAGTAAAAGAAATACTGCATTTTCTCATGGAGGGAACAGTTCTTAACATCATTTTCACAGGTGAGGCTTTTCTCTTTTTAATCAGGATATATAATAGATATAGTTCATCCTGTCTTATAGCATTTAATTCCTCTCTAGGAAAGAATGTGAAAGCTAGCCATTTAAGCATGAATCTTAGTGTGGGATGCTGGACTTCTTCAGTGGTATATTTTTATTTTCGTTTTGGTTTCTTTGCGGTGATGCTCTCCCAAAAAGCATCTTTATTAAAATCTTGAAGAACTTTTGCTATATTAACTACGCACTGATTTAAAAATCCTAGTGCCACACTGAGGGTTTTCCATGAGAGGGTGAAAGGCTTATTGAACATTCTAAACTAACATTATCATCATCAAAGTCTAGGGTGCTGATAAATTCTATAGTGAGTAATTTGCTACCCCCTTTCGGTGACTTGCCATGCATCTTCCCATCCAACATTTCTAAATATGAGCTCAAACTCGGAATCCGTTCTAGTTTCATGGAGCAAAGTGTCATCAAACATTGGAGTATGTGTAAATTCTTTTAGCTTAACCACATTGAATATTTCAGTTTATGGCCTAAGTGGTAATGAAATTTGGGTAATGTCCGTTAATTCATACCTCTCTTCCCGTTGGGAAGAGGATGACGGGTTGTCATACTCGAAAGGTGACGGAGGATCGACGTCCATTCCGGGGCCATCGAATGACGGTACTTAAGATGATGAACGGCTTCGTGTGGTGCGGAAAGAAAGTACCCTTCCGAGGCTCTTTGCTGCACTTTTGAGTTTCTTGCTCATCTTGCCTGTAGAATGAAGAACACGAAGAACACTGCAAGAACAAACAAGAACACGAAAACTTGAAAAGGATTAGGATTAGCAAATTGAAGAGAAAAGAGAGAAGGATTCCTCTTGATGAACTTGCACTTTGTTTCCTCTCTTCTCTTTTTTTTCTTGCTAATTAATGGTGGATTTGAAAGATCGTAGTGTCGTGTTTGGAGATGAGGAAGAACTGGGCTCTCTGGTATGCAAATGAAGCAATGAGTGATTGAGAGAAGTGGAAGGCAGAGGAGAGGAAGAGGGGCGCCGGCCGGCGTGGTTGTGGGGCCGGCCGGCCCCACCTGTTGTCTGCTGGCTCTCTCATTTCTCTAGCGTCGACACTGGCATGCATGTGATCAACTGGCTACTCCCTAGGGTGCTTTTGGTGGCAGGAAAGAATGGAGAGGGTACATGTATGTGAGTGATAATTTGAATTTTTTGATGGTGGTGAGTGATGTGATGTAAAGTGACATGGGTGTGATGTGTGTGGGTCCCACATGTCTTCCGTATTTATACCGTATAATGACACAAGAATAAAAAACTAAATTACTTTTATGAATCTATGAAAAATTAGAATTTTAACGATAGTCTTTTTATAATTTTCTGCCACCACAGTAATTTTTATTGACTGGGGTTTAACGCTTCGTTAATAGTAATCATAGGGTGTCAGCTTGATTTATGACATGCTCATTTTTATTTCTTTTTAATAATGCAAATTATAAATATGCTAATTTTACTTGTGAGAATTAAATCACCGATAACTACCGAATTACCTCCCGGGGAAGGTTCGGGGTTTTTAAGTCCACCGACCTGGACTTTTTAGTTGAATTATTCTTCATGATTGATCTCCGTTGTTGGAGAAGTTGCCATATCTTGTTCTTCATGATACTTCAGAGTTTGACATTGTTCGAGTGTTGGCTTGAATGCGAACCGCTCTTCTTGTCCATTAATGGTAAATGTGATTTCTCCAGCTCCGACGTTGATGGTTGCATTTGCAGTGTTTAGGAATGGCCGCCCGAGAATAAGAGGTATCTTCCTCTCTTCCTGCATATCAAGCACTACAAAATCTACAGGAACGAAAAAGTTGCGAATTTTTACCGAAATATTTTCTGCGATTCCTGCAGGATAGTGGACTGATTGGTCAGCTAGTTGCAGACACATCGAAGTTGGCGTGAGCGTAGAATAGTTGAGCTTGTCAAAAACTGTCTTGGGCATAACACTGACGCTTGCTCTAAGATCACATAAGGCGTTCTTGAATATCTGGTTTCCTATTGAATGATCTATAGTATGGCATCCTGGATCATTCTTCTTGGCAGGAGAAGAACTCAGAATTGCCTTACTACACTCCTCTGTTAGCTTGACGACTTCAGTAGAGGGTAGTGATCCCTTGTTATTTAGGATGGTTCGAAGATACTTTGCGTATGTAGGTACCTGCATGGCATCTAACAATAGGATGTTGACATATAATTTCTGAATTATCTCTACAAATTACTGAATTGATCATCCGTTTTAGCTCTTTCTCCTTCTGCGTGGAAACGGTAGGATGGTAGTGTCATGAAAGTCTTGTGTTTATTCTTGTTCTTGTGGTTCAACTGGTGGTGAAGGTGTTTCAACTTCTTCTTCTCTGTTATCCTTCTCAACTTCTTCTTTTACCTGCACTAAATGTGGTGATCTACGTGCCCCTTTTGGATAAGGTGGATCACATATAGACTTACCTCCTCTAGTTGATATTCCTTTTACCTGTTCATGGTTAGTGACAGACAGAGTGGAAGCTAGATGTGTAATTTGTGATTCTATCTTTTTATTGAATATTATCTGATCCTTAAATGCTGAAGAGAAATTATCTAATTTTAAATTAATTTCTTCTAATACTTTATTATTAGAAGCAAGCTTCTTATAAATACTCTCATTAATTCTAGCTTGTTCTAATATCAATTCTCTCAAGGGTGGTTGTCTTTGATTTGAAGAATTATAATTACTTTGGTACTTACCTTGATGTGTTGTCCGAGGTTGACTCCATCCTTGCTTCTTGATGACTGTACTAATATCTTCGGAGTATTTGCAAATTCAACTTCTAAATATTCTCCATATTGATTCGAGAATTGAATGCATCTTGAATAGCTTGACGATCTCTTTTGTAATTATCCCTTTGCTCTAACCAGTTCAACAAAGTACATCCATCTTGGTTGATAATGTGCATATCTCCTCTGGAACTTCTTCACTCTTATGGCATGTCCGAGTGTTATATGTCCAATTCTGATTTTCTGCTATCTTTGCCATAATATTTTTAGCTTTTCCGGGGGTGAGTGACATAAATGATCCTTCAGCGGTGGCATCCGGTTGCTCACATGACCTTTAGGTTAGTCCGTGATAAAATGTTTGCATTAGCAACCACTTTTCCATTCCATGTTGTGGGCGGTTTGATATATATTCTTGAAAACGCTCCCGGACTTCTGGAATAGGTTCACCTTTCTGCCTGACGAAATTCTGAAATCTTTCCTCATAGGATGTTGGTTCGACTTGTTGGAAAAAACTTCTCTAGGAAAGCTTTTAAACACCCTTCTCATGTCTTGACTTGATCTTTATTACGATAAAACCCACTGTTTTTCGCCTTTCCTTCTAATGAGAAAGGAAACAAACGAAGTAGCACGACGTCTTGAGGAATGCCCCGAATGTCAATGGTGTTACCAATCTCCAGAAAATTTTATAGATGGACAATTGCATCTTCATCCTTCTTTCCACTAAATATGATAGCTTGCACCATTTTAATGAGGCTTAGCTTGATCTCATAGCCATGTTCTCCAAGGTTGAAGGTTGGACCAACGCGAATGTTCTCAGTGCTTGGAGCAGAGAATTCACGCAGTTTTCTCAGCCATTGCTTCTCAAAATAATGTAAGACCCTTCTTTCTATGGTTGTTCCTGGTAAGAGTTAAAGTGCCACAACCAATCCTGCACTTACCCTATAAAATAGCTAAACAAAACACGGGTAAGTCTGCTAAAGCAAAAGGCTATGATCTATATATAGGTATTTGTATTAAAGTTTATTTTTATGTTTTTCTATAAAATAGTTCCTATGAAAAAAATTCCCTTATATGAAATTCTAGAAAAATATATATCTGGCGAATCAACGAATCCTTATAAATTATCCCGATGAATAAAATTGCTTATCCCCGGCAAAGGCGCTAGAAATGCTTGTTGGTAATTTTAACATCACTTTGTGTTAAGTTGTCATCCCTAACATGATGCTAAAAACCAAGGATAAAAATAATCTACATGCAATGACTCTAATAATATTATAGAATATATCCGCAAGCGTACAGATAATTCTCCTATTGTTGCACTTCACCCGGGGAGTATTTCGAGTATCGTTTATTTGTTTTATGCCAAAAGGATAAAGAGGCACTCTATTCATTAGGATTAAGCAACTTATATAGACTAAATAGATAATAAATATGCAGACCTATCATAGCCAATTACCCTAACGATTTAGCGATAAATAGTCAATAATAATATGATAAATGATAACTGAGTAAATGAGGTAAATGGTATTCCAGAGATAGAATATAGAGACTCACTAATGTAGTAAAATAATCTCGAGATTCGGCTAGAGTAAAAAAACCTATATAATTACTAAATATAAAGTCTACAGACCTACGCCATATTACATATTTTCATCTATAGCAGAACCAACTCAGAAAACATCATAAGGAGCATCAATTAATGAGGATTTTAAGACACGAGGGTCATCTCCTTCGCGACCATGCTCGCTAGTTCTACGTATGGAGGGTGGACTACAGAGGAACCAACGAAGCTGTCACCTGTGCGGACTACCACACGGCCCGGCACGTCAGGGTGCCTCCGTAGGTACGTAATATATCTAGACACCACGACTACATAATACATACCACCTAACTCACTCGAGTATTGAATTAGGCGCTTTACGATCATATGACAATAATCATCATCAATTATAACTATATCAAATATGTAACTATAATAAACTAAGAACTGAATAAGCAGCAATATATTAAAGTACAGTAAAGTCATAAATGAGATACAAGATTAAATTACCGATCTCCAGACGAACAGATCTGGAATCCCGAGCGTAGCGCCCAATTCTACTTGAACCTTGCTAGACGCCTAAACTAAGAACTTGAAGAACTAGAACTCTACTTCTAATCTCTGGAAAACCCTAACTTCTGTCTACTCTTGACAAATAAAGTTCTGGAGGGGGTCTGCCTCTTTATTTATAGCCCGGTGAGATGAACGTGTGCCGCAGGATCAAACCGACTTAACCAAGGGCCGAGATGCATCGTGGGAGGCGGTGGAGGAAGCTTCCAGAAGGGGAGGGTCAAAACCCTAGATGGGGCGCCGCTCAGCGCCATGGTGGGGCTGGCCGGCTCCACCTGGTGGCCTCTGCCGGTCCCGCTGCTTCGGGTGTCTTCTAGATCCTTCCCACGTCCTGGTGGTGATATTTTCCGTCGCGGTTAAGTTTCGTGACAATTATGCACCCTAATCCCTCTTTCAAGCTTTTCTGAATAATTTCCTGGAAAACAGACAATTCACCAAAACTCATGGAATTTATCAATAATAACCCCTATATTTCTATTATTGGTTCCTTCCAAGTGACAGTTGACGCCTTGACGGTATAGAATTTGTACTTAATGACCGTCAACAGTGGGCAAAAGAAGAGCTACTATTTAATCTAGATCTAGGGCACTCCATGCCCCTAGGGCACCCCTCTAGATAAGACCTCTCACTCTGGTCGGTGTCTACAAGAAACAGGGGTTAAGACAAGAAATATCTCCAGAACTCATATCGTCGTCACCCACAGGGGATTCAATGCTCCTGTCACGCTCGCCTACCATCTATCTCACAGGGAAGCTTCGTGGCTAACCCTAATCACCAACCACATCCACCGACAATCCATCACACATCATATAACAAGGTTTATATGTAATTATGATGGAAGTAAATACAAGCAAGCAGACAGGCATATATATAAGTGGCGAGCATGAAGCTGGGTAATCAGGGTAAAGAGGTTTCAATCAAGGCAATCAAGGCTCAGGCAATAGCATATATCACGTATACTAGCAAAGGAATAAAAGTAAAGCGCTAACATCTCTAATTTGCAATGTGTAAAAGGATTTGCTGCCATGACACCTGCGATGTTGAGGAAGTAGTGGTTCGCATATCCATGGGTTGAGGTCGTTCACCAACAAAGGTTCCTTCACCTCTGGGTGCGTCGTCAGGTCCATCCGATCTCGAGTGGCCGCTACGCAAAAATAAAAGCCGGACACAACTAGCAATAAGAACCAAATAAAACTGCATCAAAAACTTACTTAAATAAAAAAACCAATTGCACTAGGAGGTAGAGGAGGATTTTAGAAAAATATGAATTTTTTAGAGTTGGGATGAATTTGTGGCGAATTTTGGAAATTGGGAGGATTTCCTAAAAATAGAAAAGGAGAAAGAAAAAGACAACGACAAGGAGCTGGTCAGGCCTTAATCACATGGGCTCGGCTAGGCTCTACTGGGCTTGCTGATTGAAGTTGGCCCAACGGCAAGGGAGAAGAAGAGGCGGAAAAACATAGCCGAGCTGGGCCACTGCTGGTCCTGCCTCTGGGCTTCGGTTCTGATGGTGGGCTGCACGGCCACCTGGGCTTCAACCTTGCAACAGAAAGAGAGGGCAGGAGAACGGATGCCCTGCAGATGCTCGACGCAGGGCATCACCGGCGGCGTGATCCCTGTGGCAAGAAAAAGAGACTTTTCCCTGTGTGCCATTACGAAAGTTGGTCGTTTCCTCCAGGCCACTAAAATGTTAGAACTTACCTCTGTGCCATGACGTTTATTTTTGTTGACCTCTACGCCATTCCGTCCGCGTTCCGTCCTGTTTTCACCGTTTGGCAGCTCTGATGTGTGGGTCCGGTCAATGGAAACGTCCAAAATACCCTCCAATTCAGGCTATATCCTCTCACTTCGTTCTCATCTCGCTGTGACAGCGCGGGAGATGCTCCTTTTTCTCTGTACGAGAGGACATGCTCAGCAGGCATGCATCTGCACATGCTTATCTTTCCTCTCCTACTTTTCTTCTTCAGATTTCTTCTTCGGGAGAAACATGTAGGGGGAGGAGGCGGCAGCAGGGCTCCCGTACCGTGCGCATTCATCGGAGGGAGGAGCCTGCGCCTGCGTGCCCCACACTCGCCGCGGGGCCGCAGGGCGTGGCCTGCTCCCTCGGGGGCGGCGCGCACGTGGCGTAACCGCCTAAATTATTACACTCGCCCGAGTATTTGTCTTCCATTAGACACTAAGTACCCAAGGGAGTGCACTAATTTAATCGATTACATCGAGCACACCCAACAGAGAACTCGATAAACCACAAATTTAACCAGGATACAATTGAGTACGGAACTTACATCACTTAGTCCATTTCATACAACAAGAGTTCATAAATTTATTCATTACAACACCGAGTTCAGAGTGCGGAAATAAAAACAGCGGAACTAAAATAAACATCTAACGGAAAGCGATACAAGGATTCCGTGCATGTGCCCACCGAGATGAATCCTCCACACAAGTGCTACTCCTCAAATTTGAACACCCGCAATGGGGACATAAACCCCGAGTACACAATGTACTCGCAAGACTTACCCGAATGGGAAATATATATCCCGACTCTCAAGGATATGCATAGGCTTTATGGCTTCTTTGGTTTAGTTTATTTGCGAGAAAAAGCATTACTAAGCATGAGTCCTTATTTCCATATTATTAGCCGTATTTTAGTAGATTAGCTATCCATGCTATGTTAGCACTGTACTACTTTCAAGCAAGTGGTAAGCAATCGGGATCTCTTTTTATCCATCTTTCATCTTCCATTTCTTACTACTATTTGCCGAATAAGGCTCTCGTCAGAACCGTTCAAGAACGGCGATTCGCGAATCAATGCGCCATTTGGGTACCCCAAAACACACTCCCCGTCTGCATCCTAGACACAGACGAGAACAACTTGCTTTCTCTTGCCCGAGGCTCCAGATCCCCGTCCTAACTTGGACTCCAAGCCCCCAGCACTAACGACCCCACCGTAAGTGGTGGTGCAAGGACCTCCACCATCCCCGCCCCCCATACACCCGGTCCGGATGAAGCCGGAACCCAAGACAAGAGAGAGCAAGCCTTCCAAGCGCCCATACCCAAGTATGTGTTCGGGATAAGGAGATCCGTGACTTAACCTTCAACCCTTAGCAACGATCGGTCCTTAACCGACGCGGACGGGGGAAACCATGTAACTAAATTAAGCCCCCGTTGGTCGCGAGGACATAACTTGTTACACACCACCAATAACCATACCATATCCCTGCCCGGTCACATGTTCCTTTTTCCACCACTTTATCATGTGAGTAAAGTGTCCTCCTACTTATGAGTAACGGCAGGTTACTCACGCTACCGACAACCTAAGCATAGCAACTACTCGACCCTATCATACTAGTAAGACTTATAGGATAAATAAATATATGCATGTGGGTTTCATAACAATTCCTGTAACGTAAATGCTCAACATAAAGATATTAATAGATTCATAAAATATAGGTTATGCAGGGGCTTGCCTTGGGCGGGCGGGTCACCGAGTCGGATCACCCACGGCTCCCCGGAACTCCCGAGACTCCCTGGGACGCCTCGGTCCGGGGAAACTCCTCCACGTACTCCTCGATCACCTCCTCGTACTCGGCGTCGTCATCGGGGGGAGGTACAAAGACGGACTCGTTCTCTACATGCATGCGATGATGATACAATGAACAATGGCAACAACAACTTTTACAACAAAGCACCCACAACTAAGATAATAGCTAACTCTAATGACTAATATTACTAGCTAGGTAGCACACTCATAAAGCATCATTTCATGGCGACTTCAAGTTGTAACTACTTTCTAGTTGCTTTATTATATATTTTAACTAGGGTCTTTTATCTACCTTAATAAACTAACTCAATAGGAGCTACCAAAATTATAGAGAGTACACATGTATGTATAACAGAGCTACTGCATAAAACGTAGAGCTAAAGCTACTAATCTATTGCCATGATAATTCATTATCTAAATTAATCTATTAAGGACAAGCATACTAGAGTAATTAAATACTCACAGAAACTCTAACAGAGAGACATGAACAAACTACACCAGTGGATAGAGCATGACTTTAGGAAACTAACAAAATTGGTTTCATCATTTTTGGATTTTTCTACTATTTTATGTGATTTTCCAAAGTTCATTTCAAGAATTAAATTGGAAAACTAATTCTAAATACCCTAGAAAAGGGAAAGGGCAAAGCAGCCCTGAGCAGCCCACTTCGGGCGCGGCCCACGCCAAGAAGCGCCCGCTGGCGGGAAGCCCCGCCAAGCCGGGTGACTTTGCAAAAGAACCCCCGAGCTTCTGGCTAAACACGCGAGTACTATTGACACTATTGTAACAGAGAGAAGCTTTGCACCTAGCACCCTGTAAAGACTTGTCTTTACATCGGGAGGTACCCGAACCGGGCGCTGGCCAAAGACGGCGTGGTACTCGGCAATGGCTCGACCGGCCCGGCGGAGAGCACTCCGACGGCCCCGAAGTGGCCGAGCACCCAAACCTACAAAGACGCAGCACCCCTAGGATACTCTAGCGGCTACGCCGAGTAAGCGCAAAGACGGCCGGGCTACGGCGGAGGTCGCGGCCGCTGGGTTTACGGCGGCGGGCGCGACTGCCGGCGGGCGAACTGCAGCCATGGCAGTGAAGGGAAAAGGTGCTTGAGCACCGTGATCTTACCCCAAGACGGCCGTGGACGCTATCGGGTGGAGGGAAACCGAGGAGGTCCGGCCGCCACGCCGCCAGCTGAGCTCCCACGGAGCTCCGCGGGCGGACACTAACCGTGTCGGGCCGTAGCGGTGGTAGCGGGACGATCCAAAACCGCAATGTGATGTAGAGGGGTTCAAGGTGAAACTATTGGTGCCATCGAATTGGTTTCTACCGCCCGAGAAGGTGATGATTTTGATGAGCCCGCCCGCCTTTCATAGACCGACGGCGAGGAAGTCTCCAAATTGAGCTTGGCATGGCGCTTAATCAAGGCGGGATGGGTACGAAAGTGGCTCAGAGACTTGACCGCTGAGCTAGAACCGTGTCGGCTTGGCTCGAGGTGACCCCCTCTCTGCCGCAATTTAATGGCGCGCACGAGGCGTGTCACAAGGGCAAGTGGAAGAAAGGGCGGAAAGGACTGGACGGCTCGGCTTGGCGGGGTGACCAGTTTCCTTTGTTAGCCTCGTGCACGCGGTAGTGCCATCAATGGCATGGCGGCGGCGAGGGCGACCATGCTCCCACGATGGCGGCGGCGGCCGAGGCGGCAGCAAAGGCGACGCATGACCTTGGCGGCGACACCATTAAGCGTGGCAGCGCCGGCCAAACCGCGGCGGGGCAATGGCGTGACACGGTGAGCAGCGGCATTGTCGAGCCGCCGACGAGCTAGCGTAAGCGGCGGGTGGGGCGGCGACGCGATGGCGCGGCAGTCGGGCCCGGGCGTAACGCCCGCGATACGTAGAGCGCGGTGATCACCACACCGAAGCCAAGAACGTGGCGTGCACGATTATTAAAGCGACGACCACGACCAAAAAAAATCTTGGATACGGCCCAAACGACATGACCAGGCTCACGAGGGCACTTAAGGTTGCTTGACAAGCCATCCTATTTGAACTATGCTTGAGCAGGGATGAAACTATAGCTGTGCCAACTCGTGCTTGTCAGCAGCGTTGCAGAGCTTGGCCAGGCGTGAACCTAGCCAAGGCAGTGCGGTTTTAAGGTCTTTAGGGCAAGGTTTTCGACACTTACCATCTGGATAGCTGACCAACCAACCTAACCACTCTAAAGATAGCTCATTAGGCTACTAACTAAGACCACAGCAAGGCAGCATTGCTAAGCTAGATTTTACAGAAATCACTGGCCAACATAGCATTGCCAAACTGTTTCGGGACCTAAGAAAAATGCCGTCCTGAGCTGAAACTTAATTCAAATTGGATTTTTGAGCCATCGGAAAAACTATTTAATGGAATTATTTTTCAGTGAGATAAGTTGCGTTGTTTCCTACAAACATTATACTATAAACTTCATATAGGTGTCACAGACAAGTTATATATTACTTTTGCTTAATAAAAATTGATCTTTATCCTTAAGTGATATAAAAGAGCACTTGAACCAACCTTTTATTTAACTTTTATTTAACAACTTTATTAGCATTTCTAGGTTGAGAATAATTATCTACACACTTCAACACATGCATGAGGCGATTTAGAAAATGTTTTAGCGCGTAACACCGAGGGTGTTACAACGCCTGTGGGGCGGGCAGCGGCGGCGGTGGGGCCGGAGGCGCCCGCACGCGCTGCCGAAGCCGGTTGCCCCACCGCCGTCCGCGCGCCCCTCCGTCGAAGGCCCCCTGCCCACCACCGCTGGAGCCCGCGAGCCCCGCTGCTGTGCGCACCCCCACCGCCGCTGGAGCCCGCGCGCCCAAAGCCGTGCTCGCCCCCATCGCCGGAGCCCGCTGCCCCACCGCCGCTGGAGCTCGTGCGCCTTTGCCGTCGCAGTGGCCGGGGCAGAGCACGCGTGTGCGTGGCCGCGGCTGACGAGATGGAGCGCCCACGCGCCACCATCACCGTGCCCGGTGTGCAGCTTGTCCGTGCGCTGCGCCGGTCGCGCTGGCGGGGGCGAAGCTCGCCGCGCGCCGCGGGGAATGGGACGGAGCTCCTGTGCGCCACCTCTGTGCCCGGGGCGCAGCTCGCCCGCGCGCTGCGTCGGTCGCGGTGGCGGGGGCGGAGCTCGCCACACGCCGCGGGGAACGGGACGGAGCTCCCGTGCACCACCTCCGTGACCGGGGCGGAGTCTGCCCGCGCGCCACGCCGGTCCTCCCTTCTCGTCCCAGTTCGCCCCACGCGCCCCTCCCATCCCTCCTTCAAGCTCTCGCTCCGCCTGGTCCCCTCCATGGACGGCTTCCTCCTCATCCTGCTCCACGCGCTCACCATGGCCGCCGTCGTGGCCGGGTGCGCCCGCGCCCCTCGACGGCCAGGGCCGCGCCCGCGCTTCGACGGCGGGGCCGTGCTCGCCGACTGTTGCCGCGCCCGCGCCCTCGCCGACAGGAGCCGTGCTCGCCGACGGTTGCCGCGCCAGCGCCCTCACCGACGGTTCCACTCCCACGCCCTCACCGGCCTGGATGCGATGGGAGAGAGACCGTGCTCGCGCCGGCTTGGATGAGACGGGAGAGAGAGAACAAGATAGGTGAGGAAGAAAAGAAAAGGAAGAAAATAAATTTCAAAGGGTAGTTTGGACTTTTTATAGCGCAGTTTGACACCGTTAGTTGTAAAAACGGACAGAATGGCGTAGGGGTCAATAAAAATAAACGTCATGGCACAGAGGTAAGTTTCAACATTTTAGTGGCGCGGGGAAACGACCAACTTTCATAATGGCACACAGGGAAAAGTCTCCAAGAAAAAGGGGCCTGCTTTCCGCCGTCCTGAGGGCGTGGGTCTGAGCGTGGGCAGAGCGGTTGGCAGCATGAGAGGCAAAAGGCTAGGGACACGGGCGAAGCTTTGTGGGTTGGTTGAGGCCGTGGGCACCGCCGTATCCACGGCGCCGGGCGGTGCCAAGTCGTGCTTGACGCGGGTTCGGGGTGGAGTTGCCATGGCCGGGACATCCGGCGAGGCGTGTGCGTGGCTGCGGTAAGGGTCCCCGGCGAGCACGGGGCGCGTTGCTTGCGCCCGGTGTCGCGTAGGGTCCGTTGTCCACGCTGGAGTGCGAAGTGCGTGGCGCTACATGGGTGCGTGTGAGGAGGCGCCTGCACCGCGTCATGGGTGCTTGGCGGCGCGCTCGACGGCCGGCAAGGTAAGCGGCAAAAAACAGAGGGAAAGGCGGGTCTTGGGTGCGTGGTGTGGGTGTCCACGCCGGGCGCAGTCGGGCGATGATGCGCACGCCGCCCGGGCGTTCCCGATCGGGCGCCACGGCAAAGATGGAGCACGGCACCGAGGACGGGCGCACCGGGCGGATGCGACGTCGTGCTTGCTCCGGCTTGCTGCGGTGGGGAAAGGTGGAATCTTTTTGGTAACGTAGGCTTCTCACCGACGATCCCGGGCGGGAAAGGCAGCGGGCGCGGTGGGCTCGGCGTGGGAGATGGCCGCCGATTGCGCTTTGCCGCAGCACGGGTCGGGCCGGCAGAGGCGTGGTCGCGCCCGACGTCGCCCACGCGGGCCTCCGCCCGTTGACGAGGCTCAGGGGTGGTGCCGTGACAATGCTTGTGCCCGGCGTCGCGGGCTTTCGGCAACACGGTCACGGTGGTGCCGTCGCTACGCCGGGGAGGTGAAGATGCCGCGCGGCTGCGCCTTTACGGCCGGCGCCGTGGCGCGCGCGCTGGCGGGCGGCATGGCGAGGGCGGACGCCGCGGTGACGGGCGGCGAGTGGCCGCCCGCTGCTTGGGTGTGGCCGCCAGCGTCGTCGTGGCTGTGCCTTGCAGTGGCGATGCCGGCGCTCCTACTGCTCGGGCGGAGGAAGGATGGTGCTTGTGGCGGCGGCTGAGGGAGCAGGTTCAGGAAGGAAGGCGAGGTCACGGTGCTTTCGGCTTTTATAGCCCGAGGCTTAGCGTTGGACGAGGAGAGAGCTAACGTAGTAGATAATCTTTTCTATAAACTTAATTAATCAAAGTTTACATGATTTTTAAACGGAGGAAATACATTGGACGTACTCCTTCCGTTCCACTAATAAAAGATCATCTTTGACTTCTAAGATTCTGTTTGACCATTTGTTTTATTTAAAAAAAATTTAATAAATAGTATTTGTTTTGTTACAATTTATTTTATTATTAGAGATAGTTTTATAACGATTAATTTATTTTATTATTTGCATAAAAAATTTAAATAAGACGAATGGTCAAACAGAAATCGTAGAAGTCAAAGATGTTCTTTTATTTGTGGAACGGAGGGAGTAGCCCAATAAGTAAGTACAGTAAGAACAGCAGCTGATGAGTCTGATGCCCCAGCATATGTGCATCGCCATCTCGTCGTCATTCATTGGCGTGTCAAACTGTGAGAGCAACAATGCAAAGCTGATGCGACACCACTCACCAAGACAGAGACAAGTCACAGAAGATCAAATAATGCAGGGCAACTCATCGGTGCGGTGGGTTTTGCAAGATCATCTCTGCGAGAGGAATTGGTGATGGATTGATTTGATGGTTGCTGCGATCCAGCTTCCTGGCCAGCTAGGGCTCGATACGTGTAAATGCTGGTGTCTGTGTGGTCATACCTTGGTCGGCCTCTGATTCCTTCTTTAGTGGACGGGAGTGCTTATATCTGCTCAAAATTCACACGCTTTCTCTATCCTCATCGATCGTAGGGCGACATTTTTCAAACTGAAGGAGGCGGCGAGGCCGACGGCGTCTACTCGGCTCTTTCCTTGCTACCGCGCTGATGGGATGGGCCAAAGGGAACGACGCCCTCGAGTTGAACGGACGCGAGGCGGGGGAAAAAGCTGGACGGTGGGTCCGTGCTCACCGTAGCTTGCTATGCAGCGGCGGCGCCTCCGCGTCCTGTGTACCGTGTACGCGAGCGCCTCCCCGTCCTGTCCTGTGCGTGCCGCGCACGTGAGGAGCAGAGGGGAGCGGCTGCTGCTATTGGGCTGGCGGGGAAGAGGTAGCTGGGCCTGCTGCTGGTTCCGCTGTGCTCGTGGGCCAGCCAAGGTGGTCGAGCCGAGAAGCTTCGAGAAGGGACCGGGGTTAGCGATGCGAGTTTGTACGGAGGAAGAAGAAAACGGCGAGGTCCGTCCGTCGGGAAGGGAAACGGCGTCTGGCTCTTCTTCCTGCTATCGCGCGCTGACGAGCGGAGCAGCTGCTTGTGTTTTCTTTAACGCTGGCACGCGGGCCCGGCAGGGGCGCGCTGGCTCGGCCGTGCGTTGAGTGCAGGAAACAGCGGCGGCAGCGGCGCCGGCGTCTCCCTCCAGCGCGTGCTGCGCACGTGAAAGCGGAGAGGGATGCTGGGATGCGCCGGTACTCTTGCTGGCCAGGACTGCAGGGAAGGGGAGATGGGCTGGGTGCTGCTAGTCCAAGCGGGATGGATGGAAAGGTCTGGAGCAGGCTTTGGTTGCTTGTGTCGAACCTTGCACGCTACCATTCTGATGATGGGAGGACAATAAAGGGGTCTTTATTAGCAAGCCCTCTTCAGATAGACGTGTAACATACGAAGGAAGGAGGGTGGATTGGGCCAGTGGATTGGGAAGGAGGAGAAGGAGGAGGGTAAGGGGCGGCGGCGGCGGGGGAGGGAGAGGAGAGCGTGAGTGCGGGAGATTGAAATAAACGGGAATTACCTCAATTACTTCTTGATCTAACTGTTAGAATCCCCTATTATTTATAGTTCCGATTGGACTCTAACGGAAAAGTCCTTATCGAACACGGACCTTTTCAGTTTTTCTAATATGAATTCCATAAATAATAATTAATAAAAAGGTAATTCAGGGATTGAAGAGCAGACGGCGATGTGGGGCCCGTGGCCCCCCCACCGCTGCCGGGGCGGCGCCGCCCACCCAAGACGCCCGGCAGCGACGGCGCCGCCGCCCTAGGGCAGGCCGTGGGGCCCCCCCCGCCCGCTTGCCATCCTCTTTTGGTCCGCTGGCCTGTCGAGGTTCGCTAATTATCACCGTCTTCATCCGACGATGACAAGACGAGTGGAGATTAATTGTGGTTTTTAGGAGAGAGACTACCTCCAAGCACAAAGTTTAAAAACCAAAACACATGTGCACCTATATTACACTTGATGCACAAATTAATTAGAAAACATTTGTCGTGTGGAGAGGGAGAGAGGAATTTTATATTTGGCACATTTAGGGAAAATGATAAAAATTAGTTTAAATTGAATTTGAGTGGTAGCACAAATTCAACCACATTCTATTTTTCTTTCCAAGAAGAATTGTTTTAAATTTCTTTTAAAACTTGAGTTGGCCATGTTATGCTAATCATGTTTTATTTAATTTTATAAATAGCGGTTTGGAGGGGTAGGAGAAGAGAACCTTTTGCAAAAGTAGTGATTGGGTTCTACATGCAATACACAATCAGGCAAAAATTTAAAAAGGTTTAGATTTTTGGTTTTCTGAAAACCCTAGATGTTATGGACTACCTCCCTTACAGGAGTCTTGTCCCTAAGATCCAGGTGTTGTCTAGGGTTGATGGCTCCTGTCAGATGTTCTACTTGCATTAATGCATCCAACTTTTGCAAAAAGTTTTTTTTTGGAAAAGGCTTTTAAAGGTAGTGCTTTTTGGGAGAAGCAATGGGGGGAGGCATTTCAAAGAGGCCGTGAAAGCACTTTTGTTTGATCAAATTTGTTCTCATAGAAAGCCCTTTTTTAAAAAACTTATTTTCAAAATCAAGAACCTTTTAAATTTTCTAAATCAAGTTTAAAGCACCTTTGTAAAACAGTTTTCATAAAATCCGATTTTAGAAAGCAAGTTTGAAAACTAGATCCAAACGTTTTTCACACACCAAGATTTTGTAAACAAGTTTGAAAGCTATTTGAAAACTTATTTTTGTTTTAAAGCAGAAGCAATGGTTTTTAAAAATAGAGTAACGACTTTTTAGAAAAAGTAAAGTGTTTATTTGGAAGCAAAATCCCTTTTAAGGAAAGTCCTTTTTCAAACCAAATCTTTATTTTTGAACTTTTTGGAATCGAATTTTGAAATGAAACCTAACGATCTTGTATCATTTGCATAGCCTTTGAAAAAATATTGAAATCTGGTTTTCATAAATAATTCTTCAGAAACCCTTTTTGAAGAAAAAAGTGCAGGGTTTTGAAATCACTTCTTAAGCAACATTTTAAAATTTGAATGTCAAATTCTTTTTTCATTTTGTAAACATTTTGAGGGACCCTTTTTGAAATTGGTTTTCATAAATCCTTTAGATAGAAATCATTTTTGAAAGAAAAGTGCTTTTCAAATGATGTTTTAAAATGGTTCAAAATTTTGAAACTTTGAATCAAAAGTAAGGGTTTGAAATCAGGGAGTTTTTTAGAAACCAAAACTTTTCTCAAACTCGGTTTTTCTGCAAGAAATAGGCTATTTTTCCAAAAATAGGATTCTGCTCCTACAAAATCTTTGGATTTTGTAATATCTTTTAAAAAGAGATAGGGGGTTTCAAAGTCCAAAGCAATTTGAAACAAACTAATTTTTTGGAAATAAAACTTCTTTAAAGAAGTTTTAGTAAAGAGATTTTAAAACGAAGAAGTTTGAGATTTTGGTGGTATGCGGGTACTGATTAGGGTGGTCACGGTCATATACCTCGATACCAGCGCAGACGCCAGGCACTAGTTCATTTCTAGTGAATGTTTCTTAATTTTTACTAGCAGTTCTCTTAAGAAACAACCACCATTAGAAATAGGTGCTATTTTCAGTAGCGGTTCCTTGGCGATACTTTATTTGATCCACCATTTGATTTTCATTGACGTCCGTTAATCAAAACTACCAGTAGAAATAAATCCACAGCACGAAGAATAATCATTTTTGTACTAGTGATTTCTTTGAAATCCTCTCTCGTTCCAAATAATTCTTCTCTATGAGAATTTATGCTTACATCCACATACTTCATGAATTTCATATTTATTGACAAGATAAAGAAAAATAAAATAATAGTCAAAAAAGAAAAATAAAATAAAACAGAAAGAAAAGAAAAGGGATAAATGTACCAACCTGAGAATGAACGTAATAAAAAACAAAAATACAAAGAAAAGAATGAAAAATTAGAGTAAAATAAAAGAAGCATGCATTGAATGACTGCCACTGTGTCATTTCAGAGCTGTGAGCGTGTACTGACCGAGTGTTTTTTCATGTCACTAACAGCGCAGCTTCAAGCCTGTTTGGTTCCTCATCTGCACGACGTGTGACCATGAAGACGAAGAGTGACCAAGGCTCGAAAGCTGCGGTCGCGATTCCCGAGTGTTGCCATGATTCGCGTTGCGTGCGGTCGTCGAATGTGGGTCAAACGCAACCCTTAGCCGGATGCTCAAACCAACCAAACACATCATTGACACAGAACCTTACACAGCCTTCCCGCGCCGCATTAAATAGTAGCTCATCTTTCGCCTACTCCATAGATACATCAGCCTCGGATCATTTTTTCAAAAAAAGAGCCTCCGATCGAAGCCACCTCACGAGTTCACGGTCATGGCATCAGCGTCGAGCAGCACACCGGGCTGGTCTCTCATCGTTATTGTTCTCCTCATTACGCTGCTCGTCTTCCCCTCGCCAGCATCGGGCGCTGCACCCGTGCCGGTTCCCATGGACACCGTGATCTCGCCGCCATCTCCGGTGGCTTCCGCTCCGGCACCAGATCCCACGACCATCCTGACCACGAAGCCGGCGTCCGCTGCCCAAACACCATCTCCGTCAACAACGTCAACACTAGGAGGTGCGTCGCCACTACTGTCCGCTTCTGTCTGTCTCTGTTGAAGTCGCAAGTCACGTATTTTTCACGTAAAATCACGCGCTACGTGGCCGGTGGGATTCGAACCCGCGACCTCACCGTCGCGAGATCCCTCCCCTACCACTACACCACATACTCACTTGTGTCTATATATCATTTCGGTTCCCCATGTATTATACTAAACTAACCGACGGCAAATTAAATATTTAAGGGTCTAAACGACTTCAAATGAAAACGTGGTGAATTACAAAGTTTCATAACTTTTCGGGATCTACAACTATGTTTAGAGTGTTTCTCCATCCAAGGCTTTTCAAAAAAAAATTTAGGTTTAAATTTTAAATTTTAGAGATAATTATCCTCAACTAGATGCATTCAAATGAAAAAGTTTTTAACTAAAAGTTTCGTCATTTTTCAAGATCTACAACTTTTATGTAGAGTGTTTCTCCATTTAAAGTCATTTGAAAAATTCAAATTTTAAAATTCTAGTGCATTTCTAGTGGTTGTTTCTTAAAAGAACCCCCACTAGAAATGCATTTCTACCAGCGGTTCTCTTAATGAACCTCCACTAGAAATGAGTGCTATTTCTAGTGGCGTTTCCTTGACGATTCTTAATTTGGTGCCACCGTTTGATTTTCACCGACGCCTGTTAATCAAAACTATCTGTGGAAATAAATTCAGAGCACCGAGATTGTACTAGTGATTTCCTTGAAATCCTCTCTTGTTTTAAATAATTCTTCTCTGAGAATTTGTGCTTAGATCCACATACTTCATGAATATCATATTTATCGAAAAGATAAATAAAAAATAAAATAAAATAAAATAACACACCAAAAAAGAAAACAAAATAAAAAGAAAGAAAATAAAAGGGATAAATGTACCAACCTGAGAATGAAGGCAATAAAGAAAACAAAAATCCAAAGGAAATAAAGAAAAATTAGAGTATAATAAAAGAAGCATGTATTGAATGACCGCCACTTCGTCGTTTCAGAGCTGAGCCTAAGTGACTGAGTTTTTTTTTTTTTTCAAGTCACTGATGGCGCAACTTCGAGTCTGTTTGGTTCCTCATCTACGTGACTAGGAAGACGAAGAGTAACTGTGGGTCGGAAGCTGTTTTCGTGATTCCTGAGCGTTGCCATGATTCGCGTTGCGTGCAGTCGTCGAATGTGTGTGAAACGCAACCGCTTAGCAAGATGCTCAAACTACTCAAACGCATCGTTGACACGGAACCTTACACACCCTTTCTGGACCGCGTTAAATAGTAGCTCTGATTTTGCTCAATCCCACATATACAGAAGCCTCTGATCGCTTTGTTTCAAAAAAAGAAGCCTCCGATCGAAGCCACCTCCCGAGTTGACAGTCATGGCGTTAGCGCCGAGCAGCATGCCTGGCTGGTCTCTCGTTATTTTTGTCCCCCTCATTACGCTGCTCGTCTTCCCCTCACCAGCATCGAGCGCTGCACCCGTGCCGGTTCCCATAAACACCGCGATCTCACCGCCATCTCCGGTGGCTTTGGCTCCGGCACTAGCTCCCACGACCAACCCGACCTCGACGCCGGCGCCCGCTGCCCAAACACCGTCACTGTCAACGTCGTCAACACCATGAGGCATTCGCCGCTGTTGTCCGCTTCCGCCAACACGCCCGTCCGTCTACGACAAAGTTGCAAGTCGCGCATTTTTTTCTTGTTAAATCGCGCGCTATGCGGCCAGTGGGATTTTCGAATCCGTGATCTTGTCCTCACGCGATCCCTTCCCTACCACTGCACCACACACTCACTTGTGTCTATATCTCATTTGGTTCTCCACATGTTATACTAAACCAACGGTAAATTGACTATTTGAGAGTCTAAACGAACTTAAATAAAAAGGTGGTTTCATTACTTTTTGAGCATTTTTTTGCCTATGATTTGGCTTGCCAAATCAATGACATGGCAGATTTTGGTAGTCAATGAATCATGCTCTATAAGCCAGCGTTCTAGCCGTGCAGCTTGCCGCTTCTCGCGTGCATGGAGTAGGAGTAGGAGCAGGAGGATGCCTGTATGCTTGATTTCTGCTCTCTCCATCCCAAATCATAAGTCATTACAAGAATTTTGAATAGTAAAACTTTTTAAATTTTGACCAAAATTATAGAAAAAACAAAAAGATTTATGACATTAAATAGGTATATGATGAAAATAGACAATGTGTTGGGCGATCTAGTCTGTCAGGAATGATGTTATTTTCAGAGGCATACAACCCTCCTTACAAAGAGGCAAGGAAATCTTCAAAAAGGAATTTGCTCTAGTTATCCTAAGAGCAAAGGCAGCTTATAAACCCTTCATTAGTCAATGGCTAGAAGCTTTTGTGTAATTTTGCTTATTTTCTTCATTTCCTTCTTTGTATCATGAAACTTTGTTATGTATCTATGGCAATAAAATCAGTAAGGGTGCACCCCTCCTGTTCCCCTAAAAAAAGAATCTAATGATACTTAGTTAGTGTCATAAATGTTACTATTTTATTATATAAAGTTGATCAAATTAAAAACTTTGACTCTCTAAAATTTTTAGAATTACTCATAATTTGGGACAGAATAAACTTTAACTCTCCAAAATTTTTGGAATTACTCGTAATTTGGGATGGAGGGAGTACAAGCCAGTGTTCTAGCCGTGCACCTTGCGGCTCCTCTCGTGCACAGGGCAGGAGCGGGTGGGAGGATGCAGCGGGTGCATGCAGGCCCCAAGACAACATGACCTTGGCCGCACACTCGCCCAATAGAAGCACTGGACGGCTTAAGGTTGGCCTGGGGGGATGCGGCGGATGCATGCAGGCCCCACGACAACATGACCTTGCACCGCACGCTCACCCAATAGAAGCGCTGGACGGCTGGAGGTTTGGCCTGCTTAGAGGTGTAGAACTTCCGCCTGCAATTTATTCTGTCACCGTGGATTTGCTCGCACCGCTGCTGGATTATCTTACCTTCACTGTGAAATTGCCTGCCGTAATCACCGCCCATGCGCCTGCACTTGTGACTTGCTGTCTTGCTGATGATGTGCCTCAGATCTGTGTGGTGCCTTGCCTGAGTCCAGAGATCAGGCGTGTTCGTCCGGCGACAGATAAAACAAGCCAACTGATTTCCTGTGAGGGAAAAATATTGTTCGAATGCTTGATAAAACAAGCGAACAAGGCAAAGGAGTCGACCATGGAGGAGTTGAGCAGTAGCCTGTAACTACCTGGAAGGGCAGGAATCCTCATGCCGCGCTGCCGCCGCGAGGAGTCTAGCAAGAAGGACGAGTCGAGAAGAGAACCCTGACATTTCTCATTTTCTTTTCTAGGCTGAGGGGGAGGATTTTATTTTCCAATGGTAATAGCTTAATCTGGGTGTAAAATTAGTACGCTTACTAACCATCCAAACAGTAATTTTTTATTTCAGTTGGAAAAGTTTATAAGCCTATATAATTTACAAGGGTTTTGGCCTAATTACCGGTACCGGGTTTCCAAACATGCCCATGAGCCAATGCAACAAAGCAGCAACACACATTGCACTGTGTTTTCATTCATTTAGTAATTTCCATTTCTCATACGCAACTCCCACATAAGAATTATGCGCCATACATTATTTCAAGTAATATTAACTTATTTTGTGGGGCACTGTACTTGGCACTCATTTAGAAAGACAGAGCAACGAGTTTTATAATGGACACAGCAATAGCACATAGGATCGCCATTCTTAAATCGTCCGTGGCAATCAGTATAGATGCACTCTCCATGTGCAGGGACAATATGGTTATCCATTTCATCCATGACTGCTCGGCCTATTTGTCACACGAGAAAAGTAAACCTGTTAAGTAGGACATCCATAAACACATAGAATTAATGGCCCTAGAACAAGCGTAAAACCAGAGTCATGAATCTGTACCTACATTAGTGCCCCTCTTAGTTAATCTTACAAGAAAGAAAGAGACTGTTTGTACTAGTAATGAGCAAGTAATACTGAGCATTGCAAGACATTGGAGCAACATTTTTATCAATTTCACTTACATTCTGCGTGAATGGAGAAGCATCCGTGTAGGAGTAGCAAAGAAAGCAACACTACTACATCATTGTGCCTTGTGTGTTTCTCCATGCTCTGAAGAACGAATGCTTTGTCTTGTATGTGCTTGGCAGATGTGACCCACGTAGGCATGATATTTAGCAAAACTTGATCTCTGCCAGGCAAATCATGAATACTGTCCTTTTAAAGTTAATTGAGGAGCCATGTTGCCAAAAATAATTCCACTGATCTGGTGGATTGATTTCTTTTATCCAATTAAGTTCCACACTTACCAAGGCATTGCTATACAAGAAGCTTTGATATTCAAGCATGAGTCGATTACTTCCAGCATATGTTAGCTAGTCTTTACTGGGTTAAACAATTTCCTCCTCTTTTGGCACAATCATCTTGTGCTAGGAAAATTGGCTGGTTCTATTTAGGCACCTTAAAAATCTAGAATTGTCTTCCGCTTATTTAGAGCAATTCCAGCAGGAGCACCCAAATCACAGCACCAAATTTTGATTTCAGTGCTTCTCCCGACTTTTATTGGCTCTATAGTTTGTACCTGCTCCAGCAGGAACCCCAAAACCTTTTCTATAGACACTGTCAATAGAGACCCACTTGTCATTGTCTTCGCTCTACCAATGAGCTATCGGCTCATGAATTTTTTGCGGCTTATGCCGAGTTTAGTTGGCGTAATAAAGAAAATGGTACATATGGAGTTCGATGGCCCATTTCACTAATAGATTGGGTGGATTATTTCCTAGAAGATTTAGAGCATCTAGAGGGCCAGTAGCACAATCCTCTTCCGACTTCTTATTATGCATCTTATGAAGATCCTTTGCAAAAAGAATTGAACTTTGGTGTATGAGGTAATGGTGGACGAATGCTCTTTTGTCTTTATGTTTCTAATAAACCCCTAAAGTTTTCGAAAGGATGCACACGTGTTCAGCTGTTAGCCGCTTTCATTTCTGCATGGTTGTGCTCATATTGTGTTCCAGTTGATGGGGTGCATACATATGGCCCAAAGTTTTTATGGCCGCAGCTTAGGGGATTCGGCATAGCATTGGGCTTGCTAGTGCAACCCATTTGTACAATAATATGGGTGATATCCTCCATTCCATAGTTGAAAATGGTAGCTCAACTACTGAATGTGAGTTACCTTTACCGATGCATTTTATAATGGGGTGGTATGCATGTTACTAGAAGGCCTTGCCGCATCGGCTTGTTTTCTTATCACATATCACAAATTCACTGGCCTTCATTATCTATGTCTCAGACGATACAGGACTACAAATTAACATGCAAGATGTGCATAGCCTATTTTTGGATCTTGCCGAAGATGGCTACTCTGGCCCTTGCATTCTTTAGGGAGATTGAGAACCCATTTTCTAGAGAGCCACTCAAATGTGATTGAAGACGGTCGAGGGGCTTAGAATGATAGGAGGCCTAATTTAGGATAATGATTAAATTATGCATACCATCATTCACTATCAAAATGACAAAACACCAATTTATTATTTTATGCAGGTCATATACAGGGGTACCCACTAGACTAGAACATGGTCCCTGTTCTCAAAAGAGGAGGAGAGGAACTCCCTACAAAATGCATGATGTTTTCTGAAACCTTGACAATAGAAACCTTCGCGAAGAATGATTGGAGGTTTAGTAATAGGTTAAGTCTATGAAAAACTTTTTGCTTAACTGTTTTATTTAGCTATTTGGGTGTGTTTACTTTTATGGACGACACATTCTATCCCAGGTACATTTTGTCTTTCTACATTAGAAGGTTTCTATTTCTATCTCTGAGTATCATTGCTCCTATACCTATTATATTGTATATATCTATTTGGCTTACTCCTGATTAAGTATATGGTAAGTCATTTGGATTCTATCTTAAGTAGACACACTTTTTCCTATGGATAAATTTGACAACTAGGTTGATTACTAGTAAAATGTTGAAATGATATTTCATCTATGCGCTTGCAGAAATTTTATTCATATTCTAAGATAGTTGCATATTGTACCACATTCCTTGTTGAAGATGTTCCAAATTCAGTCCACATCATTATTGGCCGACTTCTGCCGAAGCGAAGCAGAGGCCTGTCACCGGAGGCTTAGGCCGGAGCAGATTCTTGTTTGAAGTTTGGAAGGAGTGATAAGGGACTTATGGAATATGCGGATTAATTCAGATTATGCTGCTGATCTGGACAAGAGGAGATCTCTCACTGGTTATGTGTTCATTATTGGCAGTTGTGCTGTGAGTTGGAGGGCTACTTTACAGTCTGTTGTTGCTTTGTCTACTACTGAAGCAGAGTACATGGCTGTTTATGAAGCATGCAAGGAATTGATTTGGCTGAGAGGTTTGTATGCTGAGCTATGTGGAGTTGATTCTTGCATTAGTTTATACTGTGACAGTCAAAGTGCCATTTACCTCACCAAAGATCAGATGTTTCATGAGAGAACAAAATATATTGACATCAAGTATCATTTTGTTCGTGATGTGATCGAGGAAGGTAAGCTAAAGGTATGCAAGATTAGTACTCATGATAATCCTGCTAATCCTATTGATATGATGACAAAGCTAGTTCCTGTTGCTAAGTTTGAGCTTTGCTCAACCTTAGTTGGTTTGATGGATTAGCCCAAGAGGCTATTTGGCGCCGGTGGTTTTGTTTCTTTGTTATGTTCAGGATAAAGGTGTTGATTTATGCTACAACATGATTTTGTCGTAAGGTGGAGTTTGTTGAAGATGTTCCAAATTTAGTCACATCATTATTGGCCGACTTCTGCCGAAGCGAAGCGGATGCCCGTCGCTGGAGGCTTAGGCCGGAGTATACATACCCTGTGTTAGAGTTTCCACTTTGATTGATTCTCTTGTAAGCCGCCATACGGCGTTGTAACCCGACTCTTGATAATAGTGAGGAGTCTTTGCTGGCTGGCGCACATATTTTTTACCTTCCGCATTGGGAGGGTTTTTCACATTAAATCTTGTGTCTCGCTGTGGTTTGATCTTGTGTTCTTCCTCATGGTTCGTCGTCATTCACAACATTCCTGACATCAATGCTGGGGACTACTTGGTATTTACGTTGATGTTAAGGAGTGCCAATAGTTCTCAATAATTTCGGTTCGGTTCTTAGTTCTCGATTTTTCTTAACCAGAGTGACGGATCCGTGAGTCGTGACTCGTGAGCGCTTAAGTTCATTTCCCGACCTCAGGTGGCTCGAGACCTACACGGTTTGAGTGGAACCGTTCCGCCCCCGTCCTTGCCACATACAACTTTAGCGCACCACAAGAATATTTCCCCGGCGTTGGGAAGGGTTTGCCCCCAATCCACTCCGTTCCAAACCTATCCAAACGACTTAGTGTCGTGGCTGTGCACAAAGAGGACAATCGCAGGGATCTATAGCTGTGAGTGGTTGAGGGCCCACAGCGGCACACACGAAAATGCACAAAGAGAAGAGAGATATACTCGGACTGCATAGGTCTTGTTCAGTACTACCTTTAATTTTGTTCTTCTATTTATAGACCTAGACCTATTTATAGACCTAGACAAAGACATACCCATGGCACACCATATATACGTACGGGCTAAGCAAGTCTCGGTTTCCAAGAGAAAATCGGTGTGAAATGGCCGCGCATACCATGCAAACATGTGTTTTCTTTAACACAAAAGGATAAAAAGGATTGAAGAAGTTCAGTACTCTGTCCATCCACAAAAGAATGTAGTTCTTGCTTTTCGAGGAATCAGTCAGTTTGAACTTTGGCTAACGCTATAAAAAAGGTACTAATAACATTCATGAAATAAAATAAGTTTCACTAGATTAATTGAATATATATTTTCATAATAAATTATTTAGATACATAAATGTTAATTGTATCTACTATTAATAACTTGGTCAAACTTGGGCCACTTTAACTGGCATAGATCTCACCATTACATTCGTTTGTAGATGCAGAGTACATCTATACCTACGTCATTAGACAATCTCCAACATAGGAGGAAGCCTTTCTCAAGCAGGTCAACCATTTTCTTTCCCTAGCTAGGCCAGGGTGTGTTTGCTCTCAACATTGCAGACATATAGGGAATAGACAGGATAAGTTTGGCCAAAACACAGAATTCACTGAATAATGAAATTACTCTTAACTGCTTTTAGTTTACTCTTCCCACAGCAGATAATCGACACCCGGTTTTTAGAAAAATACCAAGCGCTAACTATATGTATACCCAGTATGTCCACACGGTACATATAGCGACAAATTGGAGATTATCAAAGACAATGTTAAATTATATATCAAAACATATTTACAACAAGAATTACATATATAACAAAGCATAGCGGAAGTATTTTTAATCTTCTGTCTTTGTGTCTCCATACTCCGCAGGAACGATTGACCGGGGAGTATGTAACTCGCCTAGTACTCTTCGAACACCTCAGCAAAACGCGTCACTTGAACCACCATCTGGTACCCATTTGGAATTTTGTTGATTGTAAAGCAAGTGTCAGCACACCATGCTTAGCAAGCATAACATGAGGAGATGCAAGGCTCAAAAGACTAGACACGGTTGAACTGCAGTAAGCACTTTTAATTAGTCATATATTTTATTTATAAGATCTGAATTGCTAGGTTATTCTTAGCACCCCAAAGCAATGAAAAGTATTAGTTACCGTTATCAAGATTAATCATCACTAGAATCATCCATCGAACCATCTATCTCGAAAAGGATCCAGGTCGCTCATGTCTGTGAGCTTGGCTAATTTTACACTCTGCCGAGGTTGTATACTTTCATCATGAGTCGTGATGCCCATATGCCCAAGGTGATCAGCCTCTTGACTCATTTTCAAGGTAAGTCGGCCAGGTCACTATGAAGCCTTTCCAAAGACACCTTAACGAGTTAGTAACCGCGAGGTTTCAACAATTAGACAAATGGAGCCCCCCTTCAAGAGCCCCCTTCAAGACTAGTGCACAAATGACTGCAGCCTAGCAACACATCTTGACAGGCAAGAAGCCATTCTGCAACCTAGGTCTCTCTTGCACCTTTCGATAACCACTAACAAGCTAGAGAAATCTAGTTACTTAGTCAAGACCAGAGCCCATTAGTTCTCATGGTTGTACGAAAATCCTGGTGGTCACTTCAAGATTGAGTCCTTACAAAGGGCAGACTAGATCATCCAAAAAGGCCCATTGCTCTAGCCCCCTTCTGTCCATGTTACCAAAGAGCATCACTTTAACAATTGGTTCCATAAGTTATTGGTTAGAATTAGCATCATAATATTTGGTGATTGCAAGCTACGCAAAGCTACCCATATGCATGAACCTAGGGTGACAAGGAACAGGGTAAAAAAGTACTAGGTAAGTCCTTAGTAGGGATTCATCATATTAGACATATGCATATGAAAGTGATTATAAGGTTGTTTGGTAACAAAGGAACTCATGTTACACTTGCCTCCAAATATCGCTCAAACATCTCAAACCTTACTTCGGATCATCCTTGCATAGCTCCTTCTTCTATCGGTAGCATCAACTGGCATAAGCACTTCTTAATAATCCTAAAAACAGCAATACACCAAGCATTATGAAAATAAGGTAAAAACGATTGTAACGCGAAGGGGATGATCCTACGATCGCGTAAGTGCAAAAAGCAACTAAAACAGAGGCGTTAAAATGTTATAAACTTTTAAAATTTAAAAAGGTTAAATACAAAATTTATTACTTCAAGAAAAATAATTCAAAAATATATCAAAATACTTGATGAACAGTGACCAATGAAATTTCATGGGCTAGATTGGTTAGAATGCAAGGTCACAGATGAAAACGGAGATATGATTATTTTTTCATGGACTAGCACGGGAATATTACAAGGCATAAGAACATAGAAATTAAATAGGATATCCACGGTAGTGTTTAGATCATCGGTAGAGAGGTATTTGAGAATTATTGGGATTAAATTTATGGGGAAAAAAGGAGACCCATTACGACATTGGTATTACGAAGTGCTAACATCAGCAAGATATATATATATATATATATATATATATATATATATATATATGGTAGTCTGCGTATGTCATCAAGCACATGACGCGAAGCATGGATTAAACTGGAGTACTAGCATGTGAGTACTGGTGGCTTAACAAGGGTTCTGTTGTAGAATTTCTGATATTAAAAATATTTGGAAGATGATAAACAATCGAAATAAGGATGATGCTTATCAGGATATGGACTACGTACGCATGATTAGAATCTGTACCAGGTTATTATTAGCCAACAAAGAATGGAAGAGAGTGAATGAATGATGACTTCTCACCGATGGTCTGGGATCATCAGCGAGATTGCGATGCAAGCTGGCCGGCCAAGAACACCCCGATGTGCGATGCATGATCAACGGCGGTATAAGGATGAACATATATATGATGCTGAGATAGAAGTGACGATGCAGCCCAGTACGGATATATTGACGAACTCCAGTAATACATAGCATGGCAGTAGCAAGCTTCCATGCTGAACTCGAACAGGCTCGGCTCGAGATGTTGAAGGAGAGGTCTCTGGGAAGGCTGCAGGGCTGAGCTGCTTCGATGGATATGATTGCCTTTTATAGGGGTTGGAAGGCAGCAGGAACGTCATGTAATCAGATGAATTACTGGCTGCTGGCCTGACACTTGAATTCTCTGGTCGTGGGAATTAACCGAAGATGATGGTGGAGCACAAGTTAATGTAGATCGATCACTAGATGCATTGGTTGCCTCTCCTATATAATGGTGTAAATTGGTAGAGGATAAAGTGGGCAACTTTCTTTCATCATGAATAATCTCAAGGTGCAGTTAGGAGTTTGAACGGGCTGGCGGCAGTGGCAGCATGCAATGCGTGGAGACGTTGGTGCATGGTCGTGATGGTGGCGCATGAAATCCTTGTCATCAAGGTAGGAGCCGATCACTATTTGCTTGCTCACGGGAATTGAAGACATATTTAGTGGGCATCAGTTTAATTTGCTAGATAGTGGTATATATGTTGCATTCATGCAAGGGAGAGGAATCGGCAGGCATACAGCAGCCTGACATGATTAGTTTGACGACAGTTGGAATGTGTCTACGTAGCTGCCCTTGCACCATATCATATAGCCCATGCGGAGAGGATAGATTAGAAGATAAACTAAATACATTTTCGGCTAATGGGCCACATAAATACATTTTCGGCTAATGGGCCACACGATGAAGAGATAATTAAGCTCGAAGAAATACTAGATTGTTAACGTGAAGACACCTGGGCAATAACACATCCACGGCGTGATGAAGCTCGACAAGGACGACGCTCCGGAGAGGTGCCCAGAACATCAAGGAACCATGGCAAGCTTGAAGGCGATGTTCTTGACGCGGTTGGTTGTAGATGACGGTAGTGACTAACGAAGATGAAAGGCGAAGCATGGGATCGCGCGAACAAGGAATGACAACAGGAGTTAGGAGATCTTTTGTTGGATCCTGCTTTTCGTGGATGGAGATGGAGAGAAATTGAAACATTATGGAATGTGGGTTTCTTCTGAGTATATGATGCATTCATGCATGAGCCAATGGAAGAAAGCAGCAACACACTGCACTGCATTTTTATTCATTTAATTTCTCATTGCTTATACGCAACTCCCACATAGGAATTATACTCCGTACACTATTCCAAGTAATATTTGACCATTTTCTGGAGAAAATTCCTTGGCACTTCATTTGGCAGATATATGACACGGGAGAGCAACGAGTTGGATCATTGGCACAGCAAAAGCACTCAAGAGGTTGTCCTCGGCACTTAGTCCTCTGAGTTTTCAAGCACTGTCCATCACGTCCATGTGCTGCGACATTCTGGTTATCCATTTCATCCATGATTGCTCGGCCTATATTTCACACGGGAAAACACAATCCGCTAAGTAAATGCATGCATGAATGCACATAATTAATTGCCCTAGAACAAGCGTAAAACCAAAGTCATGAATCTCTACATGCATCATCAGTGTCCCTCTTGTTTAATCTTACAAGAAAGAAAATTAACAGATTGTAGAAATATGCATTTTGAGATGAATGAGAAAAAGAATAATGGTTGTTTTATGCTAGTAATGAGCATCGGAGGACATTTTATCAGCCAACAGTATTTTCTTCTCATAGAAAATCAACCATTGTAATCAGCCGGCTTATAAGTTTTGCCGAACAGCCTAATTGGAAGCGATATTTTTATTTATTTATTTCACTTACCTTCTGCATGAGTGGAAAAGCATCCGAGGAGTAGCAACGAAAGAAGCACTAGCACTTCGTTGTGCAGTGTGTGTTTCTCCATGTTGAATGTTTTGTCTTGTATGTTCTTGATCGATGTGTTCTGCTCGAATGTGATGCATTCATATGTTTGTATAAATAGACTCTAGGTAGGCATGATATTTAGCAAAAATTATTCATTATATATCAATATCTATATCTATATCTTTTCGACAGATGTTTTCTGCTTGAATTTAGTGCAATGACGCATAAATTATTCATATATATAGAATCCATATATAGAATCTACGCATGAATGATATTTAGTAAAAATTAGTTATCTTATATCTATTTTTATATCTATATCTATATCTATATCTATAAATTATCTATCTATCTATCTATCTATCTATCTATATAGGGCCCCGCTATTCATCGTGCTGCATTAACGCGCAGCTGCACTAGGATGTCAGGTTGTTGGTATTGGTAACGTGGTGCTTCTCAAACTGTAAAAGGGGGAAAAATTAATCCTACAAACGTAATTTGCTAAGCAGCAGGTGGAAACGTGATCCTTGCTGAACGGTAAAAGTGATCTCAAAGATACATCAGCTGGAGACATGGTGCCTTGTGAACCGTAAAAAGTGGCCACCTAATGAATTTGCTTTGTGAACCGTAAAAAGTGGTCTACTAATGAATTTTTTTATCTGTTATACTCCCTCTGTTCCTGAAAGGTGCAACTTCTAAAGTTATCTTAAGTCAAAATTTTTAAACTTTAACCGAATTTATCATACAATGAATTTTCATAAGTTATTCATTTTATATCATAGATATTGATGTCTTTTTTTCTACAAAGTTGATCAAAATTAAAAAAGTTTGACTGACACGGATTTTAGGAGTTGTAGCTTTTAGGGATAGAGGGAGTATTTTTGTCTAAGACTGTATTTTTTGTCTAATCAAGACCATAAAAGTTAGTTCGATGTAAGATTTATTTACAGTTATTTTCCATGAGTTGTTGATTCGCACGATAGCAAAACTTGACCATAAAAGCGAAGTGATCATAGATCAGTTGGTCGGCTTCCTTGTGGTGGAACCTGTCCATCGGGCTTAAGTTCTCGACTTAGTATGGGCGTTCGTATTTTACTAGATTTATTCTAGGATTTAAGGGCGCTATGCTCTCAGTGGTAGGCGATGTTCCCGTCGACAGCGAGGCACCTGTGATGACTTTATGAATCTTGAGATCTACCGGTTTAGTGTTTCGGAGGTGCTCATAGAGATAGGGTTTATGTACATATATTTATAGGGGTAAGTGTATGTGCGTGTTGTGAGCGTCTATGTTGTACCTTGATTAAAACAAACTTGACCGTGATAGTAAAAGTTTAGTGATATGTGAGGTTTTTTAAACTGTTGATAGTTATACAGACGTGAAAGGTGGTTTTTGAACGGTGACGTGTCAAAGCATGCCATGCAAATAGCAGACAAGCCAAATTGGTGTTTCACATGTAAAATTAGCTCCTAAAATGCCGTTTCTGGAATTTCCTATCTATCTGTCATGATATTAGGTTAATTATTAAGAGATACACATTATTAATAATAGGTAAATACCCCGCGCGTTACTGCGAGAATTAAAGATTTTAAGTGAATACATAGTAAAAAGGTGAAATATTAATTTTGGTGTGATCCATCGGCAGTGGACAAGACTATTGGAAAGTGTACCAATATTGTGTAGTATATTGCGCAGCTATAGTGACTTGAGAATAAATAAAATGATATCAAACCACAGAGGCGTGCACAAATTTCTATTCTAAGGTCCACATGAGAACTACGACAGGGTTAAACCTGAAGCACTAAATTCTACAGTACCATCATGCTAAAGTAACTCAAGTGGATTCCACAAGACCACAATGCAAACGCTCGCTTCCATAGGCAATGAAAATCGTAAGCCCATTAGCCCATTATATAATGCAGTAAACGAATGAACAAAGCAGAGGAGGGATCCGCGTCGAACTGGCGCGGCGCTCGAACCACCAATGTGGAAGATGAACGGGATAACCCTTGGGAGGAACTGCGCTGCTAACAAAGACAAGGAAAGCACATTCCACACCCGGTATCAGATCGGCGCCGCTGTGGCAGCCGTCCCTGCTTTGGCGAAAAATGTAGCATCATCATCGCGTTGGGTTACTGAGTGGCACCTCGGACAACCAGTGACGGGGTTATCAGCAAACCACTCTAAAAGGCAATTCCAGGCTCAAGCAGGAAGGAAAAGCCCACTCGAAGCAACATGAGCAGAAAGGAAGAGTGGGCTCGCCCGAGAGCTCTCCACCTTTTCCGAGAGCGTAACGCCCTGCCTCGCCCAGGGGCTCCCAGTTCACCCGAGAGCTTCCCATCTTATCTGAGGGCACCACGATTCATCCGAGAGCGCCCGCCTTGTCTGGGGCTCTCCGGCCTGTCCGAGAGTTTCCCACCTTTTTCGAGAAAGCCACGCCACTCCCGGGAGCATAACCTCTTGCTAGGCTTCACACACTTAGCCGGGATTTGAGAGATAACGGCTAAGGATGGAGAGCACAACTACTCGCCTGAACAAAGTACCCTCTGTTCTAGTCTCTTGATGGTGCACGAGCGTGCTCACGTGCCAGACATCAAGTTTGGGCAAAAACATTGCATTCACTGACTGACAAAGTTACTCTTAATTACTTTAGTTTACTCTTTCCACAGCAGATAACAGATAACCGAAAAATATCCAAGGGTTCCGACCAACCACCGTAACAAAGCTCAGAGTTCAACATAATCCATGCAGTCGTGCTCTTAAAAAAACAGATATGAGTCTGTGATGCATTCATAAACCAATGGAAGAAAGCAGCAACACACAATATTGCTGCGTTTTTATTCATTTAATTCCCAACTCCCCACATAGGTATTATACTCCGTACACTATTCCAAGTAATATTTGACCATTTTCTGCCTCGAGCAATTTCTTTGGCACTCAGATAACGAGGGAGAGCAAAGAGTTTTATCATGGACACAGCAAAAGCACTGAGAATCAGGAGTCTGTGCATGGCAATTAGTTGTCTCGAAGCACCGTCCATCATGTCCATATGTTGTGACATTCTGGTTATCCATTTCATCCATGACTGCTCGGCCTATTTTTCACACAGGAAAAGAAAATCCGCTAAGTAAATACATGCATAAATGCACAGAATTAATTGCCCTAGAACAAGCGTAAAACCAACGTCATGAATCTCTACATTCATCATGAGTGTCCCTCTTGTTTATCTTACAAGAAAGAAAAATGAACAGATTTTAGAAATATACATTTTTGGATGAATGAGAAAAAAAGAATAATAGTTGTTTAATACTAGTAATGAGCATCGAAGGACATTGGAAGCGATATTTTTATGTATTTATTTCACTTACCTTCCGCATGAATGGAAAAGGATCTGAGGAGTAGCAACGAAAGTAACACTAGCAGTTCATTGTGCAGTGTGTGTTTCTCCATACTGAATGTTTCGTCTTGTATGTTCTTGGCAGATGTGTTCTGCTCGAATGTGATGCCTTGACGCATATGTTCGTATAAATAGACCCTATGTATGCATGATATTTAGCAAATATTCATTATATATCTATATCTATATCTATATCTATATCTATATCTATATCTATATCTATACATTCTTTTTCTGCATAACAAGATCAGACACCTTTACTAGAGACCGATGAAGCTCTAGTGCTTCACCATTTTCATTTATTTGTGCTCATGCATATACATGATATACTTGGAGACAAATTTGATTTATTTGGAAACAACAATGGCAACCATCTGCTTAATCAGAGGTATATTGGAGTCCAGTGTTGCAAATATAATTAACTAGAGGCCTTGAGAGGCCTCAGGAACCTGAAGCCACACAATCCTCTGATTGTCGAATGGTTAAAGGGAAAATTGTACTTTGTAATTCTACAATGATGAATAAAGTGATGTTTCCCTAAATTTTTGTTTCTTGTGTTTTATTGCACATTTACTTAATTTGTATATGGATATATACCGACATGCCTACGCATAATAGTTCTAAGTAGTACGAGTGGTCGAGAGATCGTTTTCTCCCTTAGTGATTTTTCCTTTGATCTAAGCTTTTATTTCCTTATGTAATTCTGATGGCCATACTCTTGCAACTCCACAAGATGAATAGGGCTACCCTCTAATGGTTATTCAGGATGCACTATCAGGTAGTGTGTATGATGAACACATTCCATAGGACAACATGAACAACAAGTTGGCATAATAATGGAAAGGGTACACATGGGGTTTGATGGTCCATTTCACTGACGGATTGGGTGGATTATTTCCTAGAAGATTCAAACCATCTAGAGGGCAAGTAGCACAATCCTCTTCCGCCTTCTTATTACGCATCTCATGAAGATCATTTACAAAAAGAATTGAACTTCTGTATAGGGGGTAATGGAGGACGAATGCCCTTTTGTATTTATTTTTCTAATAAACTGACGAAGTTTACAAAAGGATGCACTTGTGTTCAGTTGCTAGCCACTTTTTATCTCTGCATGGTTGTGCCCATATTGTGTTCCAGTTGGGGTGCATACATATGGCCCGAAGTTTTTATGGCCACAACTTAAATTGCTCAGGGGATTCATCGGAGCATTGGTTTGTACGACAGTATGGATGATATCCTCCATTCCAGTATTGAAAATGATAGCTCAGCTAGTGAATGTGAATTACCTTTGCCAGCAAATTTTATAATGGGTGGTATGCATGTTACTAGAAGGACTTGCCTCATTAGCCCATTTCCTTATCACAGATTACCACCCTTCATTATCTATGTCTTAGACAATGCAAGACTACAGATTAATCTACAAGATGTGCATCGCCTATTTTGATGTTGCTCAAGATGGCTACTCTGGCCCTTGGATTTTTTAGGGAGATTGAGAGCCCATTTCTTGGAGATCCACTCAAATGTGATTAAGACAGTCGAGGGGATTAGAATGATAGGAGGCCCCTCACACTTTTAGAAGTTGATATGTTGATCAGCAACAACTTAGGTGGGATTTCCTATCGCCATTGCCAATTATACTAGAATCTTATGCTCTCCATAGATGTGGATGCGACCCACCCTTGTCCTCGGTCGTGATGCCTTGCGAGCCTTGGTACCACTCTTTGTAGCACCATCATTGTCTATCACCCTATTCACCACGCCCAAGCCATCCAAAGCTTCAGCAATGCCACCAGAATCAGTTGTGCTACTGAAGCTTCAGATGGCCCAAGCGTTGTGAATAGAGCGACAGACAATGATGATGTAGCAAATAGTTCCGCCAAGGCTTCAAATGGCCAAGGCATTATAGCCAGGCCAAGGGTAGCTCGCGTGCAAATCTACAGGGAGCATATACTAGATTGGTACAATTGGCAATGGCAATAAATAAACCCACACAAGCTATTGCTGATCAACATATATATATCAACTTATAAAAGCGTGACCCGCTTCTGATCATTCTTGACCCCTAGTTTGTCTTCAATCACATTTGAGTGGCTCCCTAGGAAATGGGCTTTCAATCTCCCTAAGAATAATCCAGGGCCCATAGAGAGCAGCCATCTTGTAAGGACCTTGATGTCGCTAAGGAGGCCTAGAGGGGGGTGAATAGGCCTGCAAAAATTTCAGCTCAAACAAAAATTAATACAAAGGGCGGTGCTGCCCCTTTTGTGGGCAGCGCTACCTTCCTGCTATTTTAAGTCCAATGCAGCCCAAACTTAGAGATGAGATACTATAGATATTCAGTGACAACCCTGCAAAATCTCAACTCGAAACTTGATCAGATTATAGGGCGGCACTGTCGCTCTACAGCACTACCTCACTTCGGGTGCAGCACTGCCACACCCTGTAGAGAGCTCAGCTGTAGACCAAACTTGGTGGAGATGTTCTAGGGGTGTCCAGGAGCAAGTCCACTAAGTACCTGCACTCACAAACACTCACAACCAAGTAGATCGAGTGGAATACAAATAATACAATTCAAAATACAAGAGGCAAGACACAAGATTTATCCCGTGGTTCGGCGTCGCCACCAAGGCTGGCCTACTCTACGTTGTTGAGGTATCCACACAAGGATTGGCTCACCACCAAGGCTTGCCTTGCCCTCGGTCTCAAGTCAAGGGAGTTAACTCTTGAGATGAGAGGTTTTCACTAAATCAAATGGGGTAATACAAACTGTCCCGTGGCTCACTACAAGCATGGGAGCTCACCGGGCGACGCCTAGCCATCTAGGAGGCTTCACCTCCAAAAGTAATAGATGCATAATGAAGATCGATGAAGCCCAGCAAGTGCTCAAGGTTAGGATTGCTCTAATCTGCTCTCAAACTCTTAATCACACAGCCTCAACACTTAATCACACACTAAGTGGATTACTCTCACAAAGAGAGGGTTGGGAGAGGCTTTGGAATGGGTTTGCAATGTCTGGAGCATCAGCAGCACGACCAGGAGGCGTGGGATAGGTATATATACTCACCCCACTTATACTAGCTGTTTGGATTTGAAAACTAGCCGTTAGGTCTGTATAAGGGCAGCACTGCCGCCCTGGAAGTGCGGTACTGCCGCCCTCCCAGAAACAGCACAGGTTAGCTCACGGAAACAACCATAACTTTTTACTCTGAACTCCGATTTCAGTGATCTTGGACATTTCGGAAAGCTTGTTTCGAGGGCTATTCAGCCCAGTAGAGAATAAGCCCAAGATCAACAAGTGTAGGTGCAGTGCTAAGTGTTTTCTCTTATTTTAGTACTCAGGTTCGGTTAGTTTGAGCACTTGAGACTTGTCTATGGTTCGTATTGTATCCCCCTTGATAGTACGGCATACCTATACTCAAGATCAAGAATAAATAACCAATTTCAACCACTTGAGTCTTTAATGTCTTCATATATCATTTCTTCTCAATGTCATTTCATAAGGGGTTGCAATCATATTTGTCTCTTCTCTTTGAGCAAAACTACCTTGAGCATGTGACTTGAACCATTTCAACACATCTGAGTTTAACTTGATGGCTTCAAGTCACTTTCACTAATGATTTGATCCTCAATATAATATGACTCCTCATAGCTTGATTAGTTCCTCGACTCAATGCAAGTACTCTCTTCTTCACCTTAGCCATGGTACCTCGGTCCTCAAGCTGTCGCTTGACCTTCACCTTCGCTTAGTCCCTTGAAGCCCTTTCCTTGCTATCTTCACCTTATCAAGCCACACTCAAGTCACACCATATTAAGTATGCATTGAAAACCATTTCTTCAATATTGTGATCCTTGCTTGAATATCTTCTAGGTAAGAATGCTGAGATCAATCAAGCTTCAATTTGACTCACATAGAGACATATATGGATCAACATCAATATGGTCAAGCCAATTCACGATTCCTCAAATCCTCTTCATTTTGGCTTGACACTCCTATCATTCACTTCATTATCAAACTTTTCTTATTCATGCAAAGCAAGCCATCACCGAGACCAATCTAAAGTTATCAATTCATGTCTCATTTACCATGAACCAAATATGCTTGCTTTCACATGCAGCTATGATATCCCACAACATATAAGCCGTTTCATCAATTTCATTTGAGTTATTGTATTTTGCTTGAACTATATTGTTTCCATGATCTTCCAATACAACAATATACAACTTTGACCTTCAATTCAACACTACGTGGAATATCCTCAAGTTTGCCTTAGTTGATACACATCTCAATATGTAATATTCATGCATATGTAACATGGCTGATTTCCTGCTCAACACTTAGCAAACTTGTTAGACCTTTAATTGAGTTGTCATTCAATTCACCAAAACCCACTAAGGGCTAGATGCACTTACACATCTTGAACAGCATCCAAAAAATAGGCAATGCGTATCTTGTAGGTCAATCTGCACTCTTGTATTGCCTGACATCGATAATGAAGGGTGGTGAATCTATGATAATTGACATGGAAACAAGCTACTACAACATAGCCTTCAAGTAATATGCATGCTACCCCATTATAAAATGGGTCGGCAAAGGTCATTCACATTCACTAGCTGAGCTATCATTTTCAATGATGGAATGGAGGATGTCATCCATACTATGCAAATGGGTTGCACTAGCAAGCCCAATACTCTGCTGAATGCCCTAAACTATTGAATCTACATGCGGCCATAAAAACTTCTAGCCTGTTGGTATTTCTTATGCACAATTAAAATATGAAGGATTCTCCAAGCGCACAGAAAACTATTGTAGCATTTTACCGGGAGTATTCCAGGTATCGTTATTTATATTTTACCACTGGGAAACAATGGTCAAAGACATTGATAGTTCACCATTATATATCCACTAACTAATACACCAACTAGACTAAAGTAAGGGTAAATGATAGATGATAGGAATTATGGATATATGACACACATAAGAGAATTCTATGATAAAAGAGCAGATAGCTAAAGTGAGTTGTCATTCAATTCACCAAAACCCACTAAGGTCTAGATGCACTTACAATCTCCCCCTTTTTGGTGATTGATGACAACACAATTAAAGCTTACAAGAGATTGATAAATATTAAGATTTTGAATCCTAAGATATAGTGAGCTTTTTCCAAATATGTGCATAGAACAGAATTCAGATTTTGGCCTAAAATGCCAAATGCATATATTTCAGATAAAGTGTGGAATCTCTCTATGTCTTAGCATTCATGGGGTGCAAGGTGTCAACATGATAAACGTGATGCTCATGACAATTATGTAGATCAGAGATAAAAGCTACAGCTACATAGAGCGGCACTGCTGCTCCTGAGACTGACAGCACAAATGCGGAAGCCAAGCACCATTTAACACATGAATGCCACACATTAGCATAAATTGTCCTTATCAAGAGCATCAATTTAAACTATCCTTGCACATGCCACACTTTTTTTGAAAAATCATATCAATCTCTTCCTACCCCTTACTTTCTTATATTTCTCCCCAAATTCTCCCCCTTTGGCATTAATCTCCAAAAAGGATTTCTCCACCAAAAGGAAGAAATGATGGTATACAAGTGAGAGCAAGAGGTAGGTAAAGGTTCAGCATATAGGATTTCTCTTTTAAGCTTTCTGCCAAACAAAGTATGCAGCAATTTAATCCAAGATTCTTGAGAAATTAGCATATTTAGCTCATACCTCACTTAGATAACACTTTTAACATGAGACAAACTCACTCTATCACCACAAGAGGTATCAATCAAATATCAAACTTATTGTCTAATCGTCACCACAAGAACAAACTTATGATGTGACTCAAAATATTGCATACACATGCACACACTAGCATGTAAGGGCCTAGATGTACAAAGGTAATACAAGAGTTCATGGAGCGATATACCTTTGTTCTAAGCCTCACAATCTCCATCATGATCATGAATTTTTTGAATTTAGTGCTTTGATGGGCTCACTTTTTACATACTTGCAGAATGATTTTAGTTATGCCTATCTCTTTTCATCATGATCTTCATGAAGATATCATAAACTTGTGCTTATCTCAATTAAAAAGTCCATTGCTAGCTCTGTTGGTATTTCTAACGTCACTGCAATAAATCTCCAATTTCTATCCCACGCAATGACACTAGAAATGTTGGTATTAATTAACTTGCCTTTAGCAACTAGCCACTAGCCTCTTTACCCTTACTCTTAACTGTGAAACTAGGTTGTCATCTCTAATTATAAAGCTAGGAATAAACATTGGTACTAAATCTTATCATTTTATGTGACTAGGCAGAAATAAATAAAGATGAATATAAACTAAGAACGATTCTGCAAGCGGATAGATAATTATACTATTATAGTATTTTACCTAGAGTATTACTAGGTTGTCATTTATATTATACCACTGGGAAGGCATTGCTAAGAAGCTACTTTATAGTATTGATAACATGTATAAGTATATGCATTGAATAGATGATGTAACCAATGTCATACACTCTACTCATAACAGGGGTAAGTCACAAGATAATAATAATGACAAATATAATGATAATGATAAAGATAATAATGAGCCATTAATCAGTCATCTCCTAATGATACTAATACATCATAGCACTCTAGTCATGTCAGCGTTGTCTAATCAGGTAACAGAGAAATAACTCCTAAGTATTTAACTACATGTCATAGCTACGTCAACTAGTGCCAATACATCTAGTAATCATTGTCAAGTAATACTACCATAGTTTCCAAACACATCGGAGCAATGTACAGGAAAAGATAAGTATAGGAACCTCCTTTCAACCTGACAATCCCACTCTACCAATCCACCGTATGAGGGAAGGCCTACAAAGGACTCAATGGGTCTGTCACACCCACGATCTACCTCACTACCCGGCACAACTGGGGATATCTGGAAATAAGCAAAGCATCTAGACACTATGTCTACATATTGCCTACCACTCACCATATGATCAACTAGATGAGCGCTATACAAACCGGTGCACGAATATAATAGCATACCATCTAAACTAGATGTATTGAAGTAGACAGTGAACATAATAATTAAACTAAGATAAAGAACAATGTTGCTAGTAAATACCATACAAACGCAGGTAAATATAATAAGAAAGAAAAGCTTAAGAACTGTACCAGACTCTTCTCTTCTTGACAATTTCCGGAATTCAAGACTGATTAACACGCCTTGACTTCCTCTAATCTAGATCTAACTATGCTAAACTATGAACTAGAAGGCTATGAGGAACTAGAACTTAAAGCTCTAGATGACTTGATCTTCAACTGGCTCGACCTTGAATGACTTGAATGAGGTATTGAATGAATTAGGGTTTCCTAGGGGAGGTCTGGCTCCGCTTATATAGCTCGGTGGATGCACGACAGCCGTTTGATCAAACCGACTTCACACAGGGCTGAGATTGATCCTCAAAGGCAGTGGAGGAACATTCCAGAAGATGACAGGTGGGGCCCACAGGGGGGTGCCGCCCGGCATATTTGGTGGGGTTGGCCGGCCCCACCTGGAGGTGGCTTCTCATCTCCTTCACTCCGGTGTCTTCTGGATCCTTCTAGAGTAGTTTGGCGTATTCCTGAGTTGCGGATAATTCTGTAGTGTAGATTTGTAGTTATGCCTCTTTTTCGGTGTTTTCTGGATTAGTCCCTGGAAATTAATAAATCACCAAAACTCATAAAAATTGTTAGATAAAACCCTAGCCTTCTAGATTTTGATGTATGTTTCATACCTTTTGATATATAAAATGTTGACGCTATCCACCGTCAACAACTCCCCCAAGCTTACTTTTTGCTAGTCCCTTAGCAAAACCTTGAGTTGGATCAGGAGTTGCTACAATGCTTTCATTCTAACAAGTACACATGCCTTCAAACAAAAATTTCCTCTGGATTAGACAAAAGTGCTCTAACCTTCAAACTCACCCATATTACCTTTAACTATGGAGCTTTTAACCTTCACATGGGTCCTGAGTAATTGAAAGATAGAACAATCAAGTCAAGCACTACATCTCAAATTCTTCACTCAACTAGTATTCCAGAGTTTTGCAAGTTTTCACAACAAAACTCAGAGCTTAATTGTATGACACCCTTAGTCTCTCAAAGTATATGGTATTTGTGGATCTCACTGAGACATCTATGATGTTATGCCTTCCTAATTCTAGGGATTATAGTGGAGTTCATAGGAGTGGCATTAAGCAAGGATAAGCATATTTGCAATTCATATATTGTAAAGTCAAACAATGGATCTATAGAGAATCGAGTCATACAATCAAACCAAGATGTGCATGTGTGTGGAATATGGTGGATAGGTGTATATGTGGTGGCTAATTCTAATTCTACTTTTGCTCTTCAGAATGAATCTCTCTTCTTCTTTAGACTTCTAGAACGTCTCAGGAAAATATGGGCTATCTTTATTCTTTTTCTCTTCTTCTCTCTTCTTTTTTTTTACAATTGGGAAGCGGGCATCTGAGGACCCATTGTTTTAATGCTGAGACACTTGTCCATCTTTTACTCCCTTTTATTTTTGCATAGCCACATGCATCCTTAGATACAATGATTGATTAAAGAGATAACAATAAAGGACTTAGAGCAAATAAACAAAGCCTATTCTATGGGTTTATGAATATTTTTTGGGTGTTCTCTCCCAGTGTAGGAGACAAACATTTTGAGGTGGATGTAAATAAAAAGAGAAAATGGTTGCACTTACTCTCAGGGTAAGGGTAATGCATATGTGGATGGAGTATGGGAGTGATCTTGATTTAAAAAGCATGATAAGACTCTCTTAAGTATACACAAAGGTTGACTAAACTCAATGAAAAGTAAGTTACATAAATGAGCAAGGGTTTCTTATTCTAAATGTGTATCATATATGGCTTTGGTAGGAATTCAACTTTATCATACAAGAGCTCATCATGTAAGGGTTTAAAATTTTCAAAAGATAAATCTCCAGAATTTAGCATCGTTAGGAATAAGATAAATAGCAGCTTAGACTTTCTTATATCATATCCGTGAATTACCTAGACTTAGCTCAAACATATTACTCCACAAATTTTAGATTCAGGTGGTAAATTCTTATATTAAAGCAATCATGTCCAAAACTTAGGAAAACTTAAGGTTGAAAACTAGGTACTTGAAAGACTTCCAACAGAGTAACTCTTCATCATCTCCAAGACAAAATTTCTAGTTTATAGTTGACTCTAGACACACTCTAATTAACTAAGACTGACTAAAACTTTTTTATTGATTTCTAGATTTTATTTTAACTAAAGAATCATAAAAGACTCAATAGACGTGGACCTTCATGTACCCACATATTTAGGGGATGCTCCTCCCCCAAGCTAGATGTTTACCATATATTGCTTGAACGATCTTTAGAGTAAGATTAACAGTGGTGACCCACAGAGCGGTCTCACTTAATTGTATCATCCTGCAAATGTATACTCTAACAAGAAAACCAAAACTCGAGGCTCAAATATGATAAGGGGTTAGCGGTCAGCCAAATGAGTAATTGATTATCTCTATGAGCTGATATGAATATGTAGCACGCTTCTTATATTTTTGTACTTTTCTATTTATAATGCAAAAAAAAGAAAATTTATTTTTGTGCTACCATAGTGAATATTCTTACGGGGTAAACCATAAGCCTAATATTTTGGAGCTTTTTAAAGTTTGTAATAAAACAATAAGAAAATTTTATTTTCTTTTTAAACATGCAAAAAAATAAATGTACTAAAGTAATTAGATAACTACCATTATTACCTTATGGCCAGGGTGTGGAGTTTAAAGTCCTTCGAACAAGACTTCTTGTGGTCATTATGTTGAGGGTTCTTCAGTGGATCCTGATAGGGACCCAGATGTTGCATCTTCTAGGGTTGATGACTCGGTTGAGGGGATCTCCAAGAATCTTGTCTTTGAAACTGAATTTCTCTTCATTGCCCTTGATGGTGAAATATATCTTTGCACTGTCTATATAGATGGCTGCATTTGTAGTGCTCAAAAATAGTCGGCCTAGGATGATAGGACTCTTCGGATCTTTACCGGTGTCAAACCATAAAGTCTACTGGAACATATGATTGTCCCACTCTTATGCATACGTCATCTAGGATTCCTTCGGGGTGTTTAACTGTCTGATCTGTAAGCTGCAAGCACATATTCGTGTACAACAAAGTTGCCTATGGAAAAATACGATCAAAGATAACCTTTGGCATAATGTTGACACTAGCACCAAGGTCATAAACGACTTCAGAGAAACCGTGTTGTCCAATAGAGATGAGAATTACAGGTCTTCCTAGATCTCCTCTCTTGAGTGGCATGGATCCTTCTATGTAGTAACCTGCACGGACATCAACAAGATTCACGGTTTTGGGCTCTAGGGGTTGCCCAGGAATCTTACCTTCATGGATCGGTGGAACAGCGGCCGCCAGCTGAGCTAATTGTGATTCTATCATTTTACTAAAGCTAAGCTGGTTCTTAATAGCAGAGGTCAGACTATCCATTTTAATATTTATATTTCCTAGTACTTTATCATTGGATGCTACCCTCTTAGATAAATTTTCTACAGCTTTATTTTGATTGGAAATTACTTCTCTTAAAGGTGGTTGATTGAAATTGCTATTAAAATTGTTGTTACCTTGGTTGTTACCTTGGTAGTTGGGCCTTTGCTGGTTCCATCCTTGATTGGGTTGATTCCACCATTGATTCACCTGATTCCATACTTGATTTTGCTGAGGACGATAGTTGGTGTTATTGTTGATGAAGTTCACATCCTCTTGGAGTGTAGGGCAGTTGCTTCCTGAGTGTCCTATATCTCCACATTCTTCACAAGTCATGCAACAATCATCAATGTGCATGACTTCTCTATTCTCATTGCTTTTGCTATCAAGCTTCTTCATTATGAGGTCTAGCTTTGCAGTGACCATGTCAATCTCCTTGATATGATGCATGCCTCCTCCTTTCTTGTGGGGTTGCACATGTTCTTCATTCCAACGCTGATTTGAGGCCATCTTCTCCACAAGTGCTATTGCATCGGTGAGCTTAAGTGACAAGAAAGCTCCTTCAGCTGCAGCATCCATAGACTCACGGGTACTAGAGACTAGCCCATGATAGTCTGCATAAGTAGTCAATCCTTCATCCCATGATGAGGACATTCTGCAATATAATCTTGAAAACGTTCCCATGCCTCGGTGAACGATTCATCATGTTGTCGATGAAAGCTTAAAATTTTACCACGTAGAGCATTGGTCTTGCCTGTAGGAAAGAACTTTGCTAGAAAAGCAGTAGAGCATTTGTCCTATGTAGTGTTGGTTGCCTTGTTGTTATAGAACCACTATTTTGCTTTTTCTAGAAGAGAAAATGGAAAAAGGCGGAGTAAAATAGTATCTCTTGGTACTTCTCTGATAGTGAAGGTGCTGTAAATCTTTAGAAAGTGTTGTAGATGTGCACTTGCATCTTCATGAGCCTTTCCACAAAACTGACTAGCTTGAACCATAGTGATAAGTGCAGGCTTGAGTTCAAATCCATTATCACCAATATTGACATTAGGTCCAGTGCGGATGTTGGCGGTTGTTGGAGCAGAGAACTCGCATAGCATCTTTTCAGCCATAGCTTCAAAAGCTGGTGCTAAATTTCCTGATTTTTCTGATTCTTCTCCTTCGGATGTTAGAGCTTGATTCCTTGAAGATTGAGCTTCGCTAGAGTGTGTTCTTGATGGTGATTCAAAGATGTCCCTCAGATTAGCAAACTTCCTTCTTCATAAAAGCCTCTCTCGGATCTTTAACGTAATTGTCCGGAAGAGAAAATCTGTTTATTCATTCATTACCCTGCATAAGATATACAATTAGATAGAACAAGGGTAAGCCTGTTTGAGTTAGAGGTCAATTGGGTGATCGTTCTTATTCATAATGCATATATGTTATCAATACTTTTCCTAAGTTTATTAGCCTTCCCCGGCAACGGCGCCAAAAATGCTTGTTGGCATTTCTAACGTCACTGCAATAAATCTCTAATTCCCATCCCATGCAATGACACTAAAAATATTGGTATTAATTAACTTACCTTTAGCAACTAGCCACTAGCCTCTTTACCCTTACTCCTAACTGTGAAACTAGGTTGTCATCCCCAATTGTAAAGCTAGGAATAAACATTAGTACTCAATTTATCATTTTATATGACTAGGCAGAAATAAATAAAGATAAATATAAACTAAGAACGATTCTGCAAGCGGACAGATAATTATACCATTGTAGCATTTTACCTAGAGTATTACCAGGTTGTCATTTATATTCTACCACTGGGAAGGCATTGTTAAGAAGCTACTTTATAGTATTGATAACATGTATAAGTATATGCATTGAATAGACGATGTAACCAATATCATACACTCTACTCATAATAGGGGTAAGTTACAAGATAATAATAATGATAAATATAATGATAATGATAAAGATAATAATGAGCCATTAATCAGTCATCTCCGAATGATACTAATCCATCATAGCACTCTAGTCATGTCAGCGTTGTCTAATCAGGTAATAGAGAAATAACTCCTAAGTATTTAACTACATGTCAAAGCTACGTCAACTAGTGCTAGTACATCTAGTAATCATTGTTAAGTATAACTACCATAGTTCCCAAACACATCGGAGCAATGTACAGGAAAAGATGAGTACAAGAACCTCCTCTCAACCTGACAATCCCACTCTACCAATCCACCGTACGGAGGAAGACCTACAAAGGACTCAATAGGTCTATCACACCCACGATCTACCTCACTACCCAGCACAACTAGGGATATCCGCAGATAAGCAAAGCATCTAGACACCATGTCTATATATTGCCTACCACTCACCATATGATCAACTAGATGAGCGCTATACAAACCAGTGCACGAATATAATAGCATACCAACTAAACTAGATGTATTGAAGTAGACAATGAACATAATAATTAAACTAAGATAAAGAACAATGTTGCTAGTAAATACCATACAAACGCAAGTAAATACAATAAGAAAAAAAAGCTTAAGAACTGTACCAGACTCTTCTCTTCTTGACAACTTCCAAAATCCAAGACTAATTAACACGCCTTGACTTCCTCTAATCTAGATCTAACTATGCTAAACTATGAACTAGAAGGCTATGAGGAATTAGAACTTGAAGCTCTAGATGACTTGATCTTCAACTGGCTCGACCTTGAATGACTTGAATGAGGTATTGAATGAATTAGGTTTCCTCATGGGGAGGTCCGGCCCGCTTATATAGCCCTGGGATGCACGACACCGCTTGATCAAACCGACTTCACGTAGGGCTGAGATTGATCCTCAAAGGCGGTGGAGGAATATTCCAGAAGATGATAGGTGGGGCCCATAGGGGGGTGGGGCCCAGCATAGTTGGTGGGGCTAGTCGGCCCCACCTAGAGGTGGCTCCTCCTCTCCTTCGCTCCGGTGTCTTCTGGATCCTTCTAGAGTAGTTTGGCGTATTCCTGAGTTACGGATTATTCTGTGGTATAGATTTGTAGTTATGGCCCTTTTTGGTGTTTTCTCGGATTAGTCCCCGGAAATTAATAAATCACCAAAACTCGTGGAAATTGTTAGAGAAAACCCTAGCCTTCTAGATTTTGATGTATGTTTCATGCCTTTTGATATATAAAATGTTGACGCTTATCCATTGTCATCAAGCTCTCTTGTTATCATTTTGAGATACCAGTTGAAGACATATTTCTTGATATATCATAATAAAAGATTATCCACCAATATTAATTGAAATATGATCTTCACAATTTTGACACCAATTGAAGAAATCCTCACAAGTTGATGCCAATTGGAATGAATGCTTGTATCTCATAACGTCACCTAGAGAATGCTTACAAAGACAAGAGATAGCATTAAATTGTATAAGCTAGAGTTTCACAATTAGTGACCATTTTGGATGTGGAAGATATGTTGATCACTAACTGTAAAACCTCATAACATAGACTAAATTTCTATTTTTGATAGTGCATATATATGTGGAAGGCAAGAACATATGCACATTTGGTCAATTAAGTCCAAACAAGGGAATTTAAGCTATATTATGGAGAGTAGCTATGTAGAGATAAAATTACAATACAAATGAATATGAGAGACCACTTTACCAATTTGAATTGATTTAATGTAGCATACTCATGAGAAACTCATTCTCACCAAGAGACTACACAAATTCACTAGAAGAAAAGGTTAGTCTCAAAAGACACAAGACATAGAATGGGCTCCCCCTTAATATGTGCATCAAGTACATGGAATACTTGTGAAATGCACTTGAATCAGTTTAAGAGTCTAGAGGAGTTCATCCTATATCTTGGTCAAGGCATGATAAATTTGCATCAATTGTAATTATGCCAAGAAAACATACCACCACCAAGGTAGGTAGATCATCACACAGCTTTTTATTCATATGCCAATCATAAGTGAGACTTTAATGATTTGGATAGCTACAGTTCTCACTTGATGACTTGTGAATTAGAGCTCTTATAATCTTTCAAGATCCATAATAGGTTCCTAGTTTCTTCTTTACCTAAAACAATTCACATAGAGAGCAAAAGGTAAAATTCATAAACTTGCAAATCATGAACTAGGAGTTACCACTCTTTGTTGATAAGATCCTAGGTGATCAACGAGATAGATCATATGCACTCAATGAGCTCTAGAGTGGAGAACTTAACAATGAAAGTCCAAACTTCAATTAGTTTCTCCAACTCATTTAAATCCAGTTCCACTGAAGGATTAGGGCATTCAACAACAAACCGGGAGCACTTGGTTTATAAAGACCAAGAACGCCCTAGAGTAATGGTGAAGCATCAAGAGAATCCAAAGGAACCATCCATTCTCTTTCTCCAATGTGTGAGACAACACAATCACAAACTTGAGAGAAACCATTTGTCCTACAAGGCATAGACTAAACTCCCCTCAATTTGTGCATACAAGGACACACAAAGTACATTCATGCACATTAATAATGTGGGATCAAGAGGGAAATTTTGACTAGAGACCAACTGTTTTTAAGCTCCTTCAAACTGCTTGCAATCCAATGAGTTTCAGTCGGTTATAATTTCTCCAAACTGATTTCAGCAAGATCCAACTGATTATAATTCATTTTTGCCCCTTGTTTTTCTGCTGAATAGATGGGTTCCAACTAGCTGCAACTTCTTGTAAGTTCTTATTGCTGATCTCCGAGTTTGTTTCGACTAATTTCATCCACTAGCAATTTATTTTAGCTGGTTTCAAGAGAGGTTGCAACTACTTGCTGTCGCTACTTGCATGTTTGATTCCAATTGATTTTAGCTCTTGTTGTATGCCTTCCTTTGTATTGAGAATAAGTCTAGTACCAAACTGATGCTTCTCATCTTTATTGATTCTTCATGACCAACTTGAGAGCCAACATAATCTTGTTGTTATAAAGCAACCTAATTCTAAACAACCAGTTTTTAGATTCTGTCTTTCTTGGAGAAAAATTTATATCTCTCAGACCACTAGTCTAATATTCATGAAATTTGGTAGACATGTGCATCTATGAGTCCTCTAACTGCTTTAAAAATTTTAGCCCATTTAGACTCCATTTGATCAGTCAAATCAATTATTTATCAAAACAACTTAGGTTTAAAACTGCTCTGCTGAAACTGATAGAGTTCATCTCAAAACTGAATTTCTTCTAAACCTATCTTCATGGCAATTGCAAAACAACAAGTACTATATGTGTACAGCATGCTCACAAAGGTTCAGGTCAATCTCTCAGTATTTGAACATCCAAATCCATGTTTGAGGACAGTCAACTTAGATTTCTAATTTTCAGGACAGATTTGATGATTCATAAATCTTCTCTTCTTCTTGTCCAATCTTGAGGTGAATTTGGTTCAGAGTACTCACAAGATATAATTACCATTCAGTCCTTTTATCAATGCTTGTAGTCTTGTGAGTTTATCCAATATAGCTTTTCAAACTCAACCTCAATATTGATGTTATCAATTTAAACTCAGAGTTTAATCTCTAGCAAGGTCATCTTACTTTAGGTGAAGAGTAACCTTTAAGCTTGTGATTCATCCAGGTAGACACACATACCCTCTTTTAATTGATTTTATTGTTTTGGATTGGTGACCTTCATATGATAGCACACTCCATTTGAGAAACACATTCTTATTTAGTGAGACTACACAAATCATTTAGAGAGAAAAGTTAGTTTCACAACTCTAGTCATAGAGTAAAGTCCCCTTTAATAAGTGCTCTAAGTATTTGAATTTCTCACATAGCACTTTATTCGTTTAAGAACTTAGGATTTCACTCTATGTCTAGGTCATGGCTCAAGATGGCAACGGGTATTTACCCGACGGGTAGTAGGAACCCACACCCGCACCCGCCAGAGAAAATCTTACCCGTCGGGTTACCCGTGAATGCGCACGGGTAGGAAAATAGTTCCACACCCGCACCCGGCGGGTAAATTTTACCCGACGGGTATTCTGTACCCGCGAACACACCCAAAAATTACATAGAAATATCATTTTTTAATAAACAATATATGAAAAATTTAGGAATTTTCACACCACCAAATACAACTCCATCCAATATGTATATACTAAGTAGTGTTCACATAGACTTGGGATAAATAATTAGGTTATGTGGGCTAAATTGATGATGATAGTTAGTTAATTATTACGGGTATTTTTTTACCGGTGGGTACGCTGGTATGGGTAGTATACATCCATACCCTGCACCTGCGTACCCGATGGGTAAAGGATTTCTTCCAAGAACACACCCGCGGATAGAAAAATTCGTCTATACCCGCGTCTTAATCGGGTAAAACCAGTCGGGTACTCGGGTTTCGGGTACCCATTGCCATCTTGAGTCATGGCGGCAAAATAATAATCAAATTGAACTATGCCAAGAGATACTCACAACCATTTAAGCATGTAGATGGCCATAAGATGAGAATAGAAATTTGACAATCTACCATATGAAAAGATTCCGTAAAGTAGAGAGTCTTGAACTATTAGTGATGAGTGTCTCTACTTGAGCTTGATTCTTTATTCTTGGTTTGAAGTCCACAAAGAAAACTCAAGTCATCTATATTTCTTGGTGTAGATGATCAATTCAATTCCAATCATACTTTTCTTTCATGATAACCAACAACCAAAGTATCTCCTCAAGTGTTTTCTTTTCCTAAGTGGCTACACAAGTGTCGAGGGTCAAAACCACGGTCCTCTAAGGGCCCGGTTAAAATGGCTCTTAAAAAACAAAATTGCCAAGCCAGAATCGGTGCACTTGTAGCCCGGCCCACGAGAACCTAGGGCAAGGTGACATTCCTGGCCCAACAATGACTAATCGGCTACATAACTAAGGCCTTCCAGGACCCACGGGATGAGGCCGCCACCCGGAGCTCGACCCTCCGGGCAACCTCCGATTCGTCTGACCCCCTTCCGCTAAGGAGGGTCGGAGGACGACCCTGTCCTGTGAATACCGGCCAAGGTGTATCATGCGGACCAGCCGTACGCATATGGAGTACGGTGGAATCTACACGATTCCGTAGCGGGCACGAGGACACGCCGTCACCACCGCACCCACACCTGAACAGTGGGAAACGGGACCCTCAAGTAACCCACGGGTCTTGCGTTACCCCCACGCTTCTGCCCTGGCATATACGGTACAGGCCCCCCTATACCACGCCGGTACGGGGGTATCCCCGTGTACAAATCCCCGCCAAGAGCGTCGGGTTTCGTACCTCTCTACAGGCGGCCGCCCTAATGGAGCAGGGAGCACGGGGAGGGAAACACCGTTCGTACCAACACCGTGGCCGAAGTACCCTGGCCGCGGCCGTGTCAGCCACTTTCTATAGGAGGGACCGGGCGCATCAGGAATCAACATTGTCCGTCCGGCCTCGTCGCAGCCTGCGCTCCTGTGATCGAAACTTTGACCCACGGCGTTCGTCATCAAACATGCTACCCCGGTATCCTCAGGTATAGCCCTGTACACCTGAAGGGCTACGACGCCAAGGAGGAGACCCACGGAGGGAAAGGATGACGTCGACTACAGTGCCCTCGACACTTGTCCGAACTATCAAGTCCTTATTCATCACATTTCCTCGATTTCTACACGGGCTTGCCCTTCCTTGTGAGCCTCCCTTCGAACTATAAAAGGGAGGACTTGGGCAACGGAGCACGTGTGCGACTATCGCCCCATTCACACTCCACATACGATACAAACTCACCTCGAACCTAGATTCACCCTGAGACTTAGGAGACTCTCCCTCTCTCGACCCCTCTTGTACTGCCCCATACAAGCTCATTCCTGAGTAACATGACCCCGCTCATACTGGACGTAAGGTGATTTTCCCGAACCAGTATACATCGCTGTGTCCACTTAGGAAACCATCCAGAGAATAAGTGCGCTCTCATTTCAATTACTCGTCGGTGTTCATTTTTGACATCGACAGTTGGCGCGCCAGGCAGGGGGCAAGCGCACTTCTACGACATCAGCAAGACCTCTGGATGGCCATGCATCGTTTCGACCTCGCTCCAGGCACCCCAATCCGTTTTGGGAACCTGGATTTCATTCTCAGGGAGGATGGCGTGACCTGGCTCGCTCCTAAGCCACCGGTCGACCTCTCTGGTCCCGACGACGTTGACCCTGCTCCCACGGTGGAGCCACGGGCGAACGCCACAAGCCGTGGTCTCACCCACGGCCCCATCGACGACCTGGTTGCGGCTATGGATGACATGAGTCTTCGATCTCCTCCGTCACCAAGCCACGTGGGGCCCACTCGACCGCGGGCGCCGACTCCCGTGTCGCCGAGGACCGCTAACCGCGCATCGTTAGCATGGGAGCGGGCCCACAATGCCTCGGACATACGTGAGCTGACAGAGCTGGATCGACAGCTCCTACCACACCTAGGGCCGTACCCCACTACCGAGGAGATATTCGCTCTCTCATATTGGTACGAAACCATTATGGTGAGCCTGACTAGGGGCGATCCCATCCCCCGAATGGTCCTGATACAGGAGGCGTCCACATCAACCCCGCTCGGGTACCACAACACCGTGGCGACCATGGTGCATCTCATCATGAGAGGGATCGAGCCTACCACCGAGGATGTCGAGCTCGTCGCTGCAGCCGGGCCTCTTGTTGAGCCCATCTTCATGCTGGACTCCGACGACTACGGCGGCACCGACGACGACGACGGCGACTTCGACCCATTCTGGGAATGTTTCATGGCGGAAACTCCTGAGGAGCGGGTTGACGATGTCATGGAAGATGAAGGCATGCTCAACCCGGTGCTTGAGCGAACGCCATCACCACGACGATCTCCGACCCCTGCTACCTCGCACTCCGATAGCTCGGAAGAGCGGCAAGAGCACGCGCGCCGCGCTGAGCTCGACGACGCGTGCCGCAAGGCCGAGCGGGAACGCGAACACCATTGGAGGGAGGATCCCTCGCCCTACCACCATGTCGGGTGAGCTCGTGGCTTGGCTCGCAACATCCACCGGCGGATCCTGGAAGGCGACAATGGCCCTCCACTCTTCACGCGCGCGAGCCAGAACGTCGCCGCCGCCGTGGCCCTGCTTTAGCAGCTCCCCCTACCAACCACTCCCGTCGAATGGCAGACTCAGCAGGAGATCCAGCAGCTGCTGGATCGAGCGGCCGCCCTGCAGGCCGAAAGCTCGAGGTCGCGACGCCGTGGTGCGTCCCCAAGCCGACACACTTTCGACGGTCGCAGGGATCGAGAGCCTGCCACCCGTGCAGGAATGCTCGGCCCTATCTGGGACGCCCGTGTCATCCTCAACGCTCGGGCTAGAGAGTACAACCCGCGTAGAGGGGGACGCTTCGACCCCGAGGAGGACAGAGGACGAAGCCCTCCTCCTCCGGCCCCCCCGGCTTTCGGGCGGCACATTCTTCACTCACCCTTCCCACGACGCTTCCAAGCGCCGATTACTATCGCCAAGTACTCCGAGGAGACGAACCCCGGTACGTGGTTGGAAGACTATCGCCTTGCATGCGAAGCGGGCGGGGCCGGTCACGAGTACTTCATCATCCGCAACCTCCCTCTGTACCTGGCCGACTCCGCGCGGACTTGGCTGGAGCACCTCCCCGAGGGGTGTATCAACAGTTGGAGGGACCTTGTTGACATCTTCGTCGGTAATTTCCAGGGCACGTACTCACACCTGGGGAACCCATGGGACCTTTGGAGCTATCAGCAGAAGCCAAACGAGTCCTTGCGAGACTACATCAAGCGCTTCTCTAAGCAGTGCACAAGCCTTTCTCACGTCACCGACGCAAACATGATTGGGGCCTTCATATCTGGCACGTCCTGTAAGACCTTGGTGCACGAGCTGGGATGCCGACCCCCTCGAACCACCAAGGAGCTCCTTGATGTGGCCACCAGCTTTGCGTCAGGAGAAGACGCGGTGGGTGCACGAGCTGGGATGCCGACCCCCTCGAACCACCAAGGAGCTCCTTGATGTGGCCACCAGCTTTGCGTCAGGAGAAGACGCGGTGGGAGCCATCTTCAACTCCCGTGGCAAGGCCAAGCGAGATGAGGACGCCGACGATGACCCCTCTGACCGCAAGGGCCAGAAAAAGAAGAAGGGCCGCAAGGGGCGACGGCAGGGCAACGGTGAATTGGTCGCCGCTGTCGACGCAAAAGGTAAGAAGAAGGCCCCCGTCAAGCCACCAACCGACTACTTCGAGAAGAAGCTTGACGAGCCGTGCCCACATCACGAGGGTACGATGAACCACACTCTCCGAGAGTGTCGTCTCATCCCCAAATTCTTTGGGGGCGAGAGAAAGGCGTATGGGACCAAGCGAAAGACCGGCTCGCCCCCCAAAATGACGCCCAAAGGGGAGGATGGGTCGGGATTTCCTCACGTCACCGACTGTCTCATGATCTTTGGAGGCCCAGACTACTATGCCACGCGGCGGCAGCGCAAGCTCGAGCAGCGCATGGTCTGCTAGGTCGAGCCGATCATACCGGCTCCCTCCAAATGGGCTAAGCACCCCATTACCTTCGACCAGTCCGACCACCCGGAGTACGTGCCGAACCCGGGACGATACCCCCTTGTCGTTGACCCCATCATCGGCACCAAACGGCTCACCAAGGTGTTGATGGATGGGGGGAGCGGCCTCAACATCATCTACCAGGACACCCTTGATGCCATGGGGGTCAGTAGGGCGAGGATTCACCCCGGAGGGGCGCCATTCCACGGCGTCGTCCCCGGCCAACGCGCCGTACCAGTCGGGCAGATCGATCTGCCCGTCACCTTCGGGACCCACACTAACTTTTGTAAGGAGACATTGACCTTTCAGGTGGTTAACTTCCCCGGCTCTTACCATGCAGTGTTGGGCCGGCCGTGTTACGCCAAGTTCATGGCCGTCCCAAACTACACCTACCTCAAGCTTAAGATGCCGGGCCCCCGCAGCGTCATCACCGTGCACTGGTCCATTCAACATGCATACCTTCGCAACATCGAGCAGTGCGACGTCACCGAATCAGTGCTGAATTCCCACGAGTTGTACGTCGTCAACTCCCTCACCAACACCGACCAGGACATGCCCGACGTCCCAAAGACGAACGCGTCCTTCACGCCTGACAGGGACACCAAGCTCGTGTCCCTCGACCCCGGTTGCTCCGACAGCATGGCGGTGCGCATCAGCACCAACCTCGACCCCAAATAGGAAGACGCGCTCATCGACTTCCTCCGTGCGAATCGTGACATTTTCGTGTCGAGGCCTTCGGATATGCCTGGCATACCGAGGGATGTCGCCGAGCATGCCTTATGGATTAGGTCAGACTCCAAGCCAGTGAAGCAGCGTCTTCGATGTTTCGACGAGGTAAAACGCAAGGTCATTGGTGAGGAGGTAAAAAAGCTCTTAGCGGCCGGGTTCATCAAGGAAGTGTATCACCCTGAATGGTTAGCCAATCATGCCATTGTACAAAAGAAAGGCAGGAAATGGAGATGTGTGTTGACTACACTGGTCTCAATAAAGCGTGTCCCAAGGATCCGTTTCCTTTGCCACGCATAGATCAAGTTGTGGATTCCACTTCTGGGGGCAAAACCCTATGCTTCCTTGATGCCTATTCTGGTTATCACCTGATCAAAATGCGTGAATCCGATCAGCACGCAACCTCGTTCATCACCCCGTTCGGTTCGTACTACTACGTAACCATGCCCTTTGGGCTTAAGAATGCGGGTGCCACCTTCCAGCGCTGTATGGTAAAGGTCTTCGGCGAGCTCATCGGAGAGATCATCGAAGTCCAAACAGACCGGCGACCTCGTAGTTGATCTGGAGCTGGCCTTCGCCCGACTCAAAGTAAAGCACATCAAGCTCAACCCTGAAAAATACGTTTTTCGGGGTTCCTAGAGGGATGTTGCTGGGGTTCATCATTTCACAACGCGGCATCAAAGCCAACCCTGATAAAATCAAGGCTATCACTGAGATGAAGCCTATTCGGGACCTCAAAGGGTTGCAGCATATCACGGGGTGCCTCGCCGCACTCAGTCGGTTTATAACACGTCTAGGTGAATGGGGTCTACCCCTGTACTGGCTCCTCAAGAAAGCTGATCAGTTCACGTGGACTGATGAGGCTCAAGAGGCGTTAGATAAGCTCAAGGAACTGTTGACCAGTCCCCTGATTGTTACTCCGCCCGTGAAGGAGGAACCCTTGCTTCTTTACATTGCCGCAACCACTCAGGTGGTTAGTACGGCATTCGTCGTAGAACGGAGTGAGGAGGGACGCACTCTGAAAGTGCAACACCCTGTCTATTTTATTAGCGAGGTCTTGTCCGACACCAAGACACACTATCCGTAAATCCAGAAGTTAGCATACGCCCTCCTCATCACGAAGAGGAAGCTTAAGCACTATTTCAAAGCACATCCCCTCACCGTGGTCTCATCTTTCCCCCTGGGGGAAGTAATTCAGAACCCTGAAGCCACGGGTCGGATAGCTAAGTGGGCGCTCGAGCTGATGGGTTACGACATAACCTACGCGGCTGGCACGGCAATCAAGTCGCAAGTTCTAGCCGATTTCATTGCGAAATGGACCGAAGTCCAACTACCTCCAGCTCCCATCCAACACGAATGTTGGAAGCTTTTCTTCGATGGCTCGTTAATGAAAAGCGGGGCTGGGGCCGGGCTGGTTTTCATCTCCCCTCTCGGGGTCAGAATGAAGTACGCCCTCCGACTCCATTTCAAAGCCTCTAACAATGTTGCGGAGTATGAGGCTCTGGTGAATGGCTTGCGCATAGCCAAGGAACTCGGCATAAAGCGCCTTGAGGTCCGACGCGATTCACAGCTTGTCGTCGACCAGGTCATGAAGGAGTCGAGCTGTCACGACCTGAAGATGACGGCATACTGCCAGGAGGTGCGCAAGCTTGAGGAATGCTTCGATGGCCTCGAGCTTTGTCATGTCCTTCGACGGCACAATGAGGAAGCAAATGCTCTGGCTAAGATGGCCTTAAACCGAGAGCCCATCCCTAGCGGGATATTCGCCAGGGACCTCACCCAGCCGTCAGTGAATTACGGCAAGGGAGGGATCGACCCCTCTTCCTCCGACCCCTGGGCGACTCGTCTGACCCTTGGAGACGATCCGCTTCCCTCCGACCCAGGAACAGCTCGTCCGACCCCAGGGGATGACCCCTTCTCTGAACCCGCTGTCTTCATAGTGACACAGGTGGACAAGGAGGCGGTTCCTAACCCAGGGCCTGAGAATGATTGGAGAAAGCCGTATCTCGATTGCCTTATTCGTGAAGTCTTGCCCGTAGACAAGACTGAGGCACGGCGGTTGGCCCGTCGCGCCAAATCATTCGCCATTATTGACGGCGAACTATACAAAAAGGAACACTCGGGTGTCCTACACCGATGCATTCCTGCTGCCCACGGGTATGCCTTGCTGGAAGATATACATGTAGGCGTCTGCAGACACCATGCCGCGCCACGAACTATCGTGGCCAAGGCCTACCGCCAGGGTTTCTACTGGCCCACGGCGGTAGCGGACGCAATGAAAATCGTCCGTTCCTGCGAAGGATGCCAGTACTATGTCAAGCAGACGCACTTGCCAGCGTAGGCCTAATAGACGATCCCCTCACATGGCCATTCGCGGTCTGGGGCTTGGATCTAGTCGGGCCCCTCCAGAAGGCGCCCGGGGGCTTCACCCACGTTTTGGTTGCGATTGACAAGTTCACAAAATGGATCGAGGCTCGACCCCTCGCCACCATTAAGTCCGACCAAAGCGTGCTTTTTTCACAGACATCATTTACCGCTTCGGTGTGCCCAACTCGATCATCACGGACAATGGGACACAGTTCACTGGGAAGAAAAAGTTCCTGATGTTTTGTGATGAATTCAACATCCGTGTCGATTGGGCATCTGTCGCGCATCCCCGCACTAATGGGTAGGTAGAGCGAGCCAATGCCATGATCCTCCAAGGCCTCAAGCCTCAGATTTTTCATCGTCTCAATCAGTTCGGCCGATGATGGCTTGCTGAACTCCCAGCGGTACTGTGGAGTTTGAGAATGACTCTGAGCAGAGCAACGGGACATACTCCATTCTACATGGTCTTTGGGGTGGAAGCCGTCCTACCCACAGACCTAGAGTACGGGTCCTCGCGTGTCAGGGCCTACGCTGAGCCTGCGAACCAGACTTACTTGGAGGACGCCATGGACCAACTCGACGAAGCCCGTGACGTCGCGTTGCCACACTATAAGTATCTGCAATCCCTGCGTCAGCATCATGGCCGACGAGTGCGGGGGTGCGCGTTCAACGTTGGCGACCTTGTCCTACGGCTTCGGCAGGATAGCAAGGGGTGTCACAAGCTTACCCCACCGTGGGAAGGTCCCTTCACCATTGCTGAAGTCCTCCGACCAGGGGCTTATAAGCTGAAGGACAACAGGTGGCAGCTCATCAAAAACGCTTGGAACATCGAGCAGTTACGTCGTTTTTATCCCTGAAGATTTTCTCTTTTTGTTTCATATCATGTATCTCGTTCTGTACTAGTACTTTTCTGCTTTCAGTAACTAGATGCTTAATTAGGAAGTTTTCTCTAAAAGAAATCTCGACCCCCGAGGTCGACCCATATTCCTTTATTAAGTAAAGAAAAAGCAACATGTCTGGCTCTAGATTCCATCATGACTTTCTTACTTTAGGGATTAAGTTGGGTAAGAAATGGTCCTAGCACCCAAAAACCGTCCTGGTTGTCCTGTCAACGCCCCAGCGGCTAACGACACAACCGGGTGAGGGTCCGGCTAGCCTTCTCGAACACCAAAATACTCCCTAGAGCTATGATGGTTATGACAGGAAGCGGCTGGTCTAATACATCCCTAAGTTAAGAGAAAGCCTCGAAGGGTAGGATGCGCTAGCTTTTGACACCAGATGTCGTGACCGGGATGGCGTACATACCACCCGGCGGGTGTCCAAGACCAGAGCAATCCAATTTTAAAATATTTCACACAAAGGGATTAGTTCGAACTAAAATGAAACAAAACAGTTATTATTACAAATAACTAATAATAGTCTTTGGGCACGAAGAGCCCATTGTCAAAAGTAAACAAATGTTTTTACTCCCGTTGAGGGAGCACCAGGTCCGCCAGCCGCTCTGCAAGGACTTCAGCGCTGTTCGCCACTAGCGCACGGAGGGCCATGATCTCCGCCTCGGAGGTTTCCCTGAAGTACCCCTCACTGAGACCGTCGAGGTCGAAGCTTCTCCCGTAATGCGAGCGCGCGATGGCGAACGACTCTTGGATCCCGGTCCTAAAGGCGCCACGCTCCAAATGCCCAGCACGCCTGGGCAGCAGGGAAACTCGTGCGACGAGGGAGCCATCTGGAGCAGGAGCAACACCAAGGCCGTCGAGGGCGCTCTCAACTACAGTACGCAAACCGATGTTTTGCTGCTGCAGCTATGAGACAGACCCTCAAAGGGTCGCCACCTCCTTGGACATCAGCTGAGCCGCGTTCTCAGCCTCCGTCCTTTGGCGGCGCTCCCGTTCCAGCTCGCCTTTAAGGGCGACAGCCTCATCCCGAAGGACATTCCGTTTCTTCCGGGACGGCGAGTCTCGGACTTCGCGGGCTGTCGTCGCGCTCACGATGGCCGTTGCGCCTCGGCGCTTCGTGGTCGAGATCCGCTGCGGAAGCGGCCGCCAAGCCTGCTGCTGTCTCTGGAGCAGCTCACGGATGTGGGCGACTCACCGCTTAAGCTCTTCCTGGACGCGCCTCGCCTCGGCATCATCCACCTCCTGCCTACGCAGGAGGTCTAGGTACCTCTCCTCCGCCGACTCGGCTTCTTGAATGGCGTCCCTCAGCCGAATGCGGAGATCTTGAATCGTCCCCACAGCCACCTCCCACCGAATCAATGCTGCGCCGGCATGAAGCCGAGACTTCACCCGGCTGATCCGCATTGACGCCAACCAAGAAGCAATTCATGGGTAAGTTGAGGACCTCGAGGTCCAAGAAGGAAAGGCACAAGCTGAAGTACCTGGTAGAACGTCTCTGCCTGTCCAAGCCTCGCCGTCATAGCAACGGCGTCCCGGCTCACAGCCGCCATTACGGACTCGAATGAGGCAAGGACCTCCCTCTCGGCGCGATCGTCGACCACCAGGGGCTCTGCGGCCAGGTTGAAGGGGTCAGAGAACTCCAGCCCGAGACTCCCAAGAAAGCCCGGGGAAACCCGGGGCCTCCAACCGCCGCCCTGGCAGCGCCTCCTGCGCCTGAAGTCGACGGCGCGTCCCCCGCCGGCTTCGGAGGTACAGGGAGACACGCAACGCCCTCGTCGCCCGCCTTGTCTCCCCTGGCGTCGAACGCCTCCACCGTCGAAGGAGCCACCTGAGTCGAAGCACTCGGGGGCTCGGACCCCTGAAGCTCCTCGTCCCGTGGGCCTTGCGTCAGAAGCAAGACCCCCTTTGTCCTCTCCGCCTCCTTGGGTTCCGCCTGGGACGGAGCCACGAAGGGCACCATCACGGACCCCTCGCCAGCGGACAAGGGCTGGGACATGATCCCACCGGCCTCCTGCCGCTTCTTCAGCGCCTTCTTGGGCTCGAACGAGAGCCGCCCAGGGGTCCGGACACGACTACAATAAGAGAAAGGGACTACGATTAAAATCAAATTTGCACATGTGCAGGGCAAGACAGGAAACCAGCTTGGGAGCTCACCTCCTGGGCGCAGAGCGTGGCATTTTGGGGGCCGGCTCCATCGACGCCGACTCCGCGGTGTCAAGGCAGGGGCGTTTCCCTTACCCCTGACTTCCTGCCCAGCCGTTGAGGCCGAACTCGTCCCGCTCGTGGCGGGTTGAGCGTCTTCACCGCCTGCGCCCTCAGCAGTCGTTGGCGCGATAGTGGTAGGGTCAGGGCGGATCGACCCCACCTCCTCGGTAGCCACGGGCACAACAACGGCGGGGTCGGAGCGAGCCAACTCCACCCCTCCGGGATCCATCGCCTAGCTCAGCGGTTCCAGGGACGGGCCCTAGGACCCCATCACGTGCACGGCCCCCATGGTGCGGGCTATCTCGTCGAGGTCCAGGGGGTTGTCCCCAGCTCTTCCCTCCTTCTCCCCCTCCCCGCCCCCGGGGACAGGGGCCCTTAAGTAGCCTGCTTCGCCGCTCTCTTCCTCCAGGGAAGGGTCGACAAAGCCTTGGCCGAACCCGTCGGAACGGATGCTAAACTCCCCCTTATTCGAGTCTATGAGGGGGTTCTGGTCCCGTTCTTCCCTCTGGCAGTTTTCCGCCCTCTTCTCCTTGCGCCTCACACTCTCGGTGTGGCGAGCCTCGGCGCTCTCTACGTTCGTTGCCCGTTGAGCAGCCGTGCGAGGGAGGCGTATCGGATCCTCCTTTAGGGGAAGATCCGGGGGCTGAATAGAGATGGCAAATCATGAGAGATCTATAAGAAAACAAAAGGAGAAAAAGGAATTCACGACAACTACACGCTTATGAAATTCACGAAGCCGACGTCCGGCTTCATTGGTGGTTGGCCCAGTACTGGCGACTCCAAAGGAATCAGAGTGCTGGAGGCATCCTTCGGGGCCGCCAGCAGGTTCCGAAGGTGCCTCATGGCCGCGGTCGCTGAGAGCGAGCCACCCCGAAGAACGGTACCATCAAGGACCACGCCGGGGGCCATCTCCCACAGCCGGAGGCGGCACGACATCAGCGGCGCCACCCCCTGCTGGAGCCAGGCATCCACAATGCCCACCCCGGTGAGGCCACGGTCTTGCAGAATCTTGAAGTCTGCCAGATGGTGCTCGAGCTTCTTGATCTCCTTGCGGTTCACCCCATGGCTCCAACACAGCGGCCGCTCCTCGAACGTCTCGTCGGAGAAATCCGAGAGCGACGCCGTCTTGGAGTTCTTGAGGTAGAACCACCCCGAGTGCCACCCACGGTTGGACGTGGACATCTTCAGGTCCACGTAATGCTTCACGCGCTCCCCACGGAGGGCGATGCCGGTGCACCCTGCGGGAGCCCGCGCTCCGGCAACCCCTCCTTCTCCCTCGCCCACTGCTTCTGCAGTTGCGCGGCGAAGAAGTACTTCTAGAGGCCGTAATGGGGGGATCCCCAAATACCCCTCACACAGCGCGACGACCACCGCCATGTGAAGAATCCTGTTTGGAATCAGGTGGTGGAGCTCGATGTGGAAGTGCTGCAGCACCCCACGCACGAAGTCATCAACGGGAACGCCTAGTCTCCACTCATGGAAGGCTATGAAGGAGACGATGTACCCCATCGGTGGCCGAGGGAAATCATCCTCGAGCGGCAAGATCCACTCCCTCGCCTCTGTCAGCGGAGGCAGAACACCCTCCGCCACAAGGCGCTCCACCTCCGGCGCCGTCACGGTGCTGCGTGGCCATGGGAGCGCACATCCGCCTGCCATTGCGAATCTCAGAAGGTTGCTGGAGAAGGAGGAAGAACTAGCTGGCGGCGGCGGCAGCGGCGGAAGCACAAGAAGCAAAGAAGGGCTCGGGGGCTTTTCTTCTGGCTTTGGGTTGGAGGCGCAGAGGTGGCTGGAAAACCCCTCTCCTCCCCTCAATGCCTTAAAGAGAGAAACTGTCTGTTCGGCCACCCTCCAGATCGTGGGCGGCATGGCTCGGGCCCACCAAGGAACGTGTAGACAAGCGCACGTCTTCTGAGCGTCTTAATTCCGCCATGAGCGCATTTACCGCCAGTCCCCCGCTGCGTTCGACGGCTCCGTCCCGTCCCGTCAAAACCCTGTGTAACCTGTCACCGTGTGCTCCCCCGGACGGCTTCGGGTTCCACATTGACTGCAGGAGAGGCGGGGCGACACGCCTACGGAGCAGGCTACGATGGGTAGCCATAATCATGGTTGCTGGGGTCGAAAAGGAATCCAGAGGCACTTTGTCCATTTCCGGGCCCTCTGCGAAAAAACCCTAACCAGATCTGGCACCATAGTTCTTTGATGAGCAAGAAAACCCTAACGAAGGCACGAACACTGCCTACTCGTCCGAACGGCACGAATGCCGCCAAGATCAGTGAAACAATGGAAGTGCAAGCAACAGATTTAGATGCCAATGACAGATGATCTGGAGTGAGCATTTTTTATAGTGCTGATTACAAGCTAAAGCTTGGGAGCACCAAACCGGTGCCCCAAAGCACAAAAAGTCGCCTTGGCGGCACTGTACAAAAGCCCTCGGCGTGGCTCTCCTAACCTACGACTACCGCCGGCGCCAGCGAACGGCGGAGCACCATGGAGATCAACCCAGAGAACGGTGCCTAGGTGTGCGGGGACTCCCGCACGTCTGACTACATGCCCTCCAGGAAGACCATGGAGATCAACCCATGGGCGCCGGCCGGGCTAGGCGCCGCGACGAAGCCACGCCGACCAGGGAGGCCCCGCGGTGCCTCGGGGAGCATCGCGGATCACCTCCTCCACCGTCACCTCCTCCGCGATGGCATCGACGGCCCTGAGATACTGGCGCACCAGGTGCTCTAGGTCCCCGATGCACTTGCTCTCCAGGAGCTCGATGTTGCCCCAGAGGTCAACCCAAGAGCGGTGGTGCGCCACCGCCAACGTGGATGCTGCCCCATGGCGCACGCCGTGGGACACTAGGTCGCGGACGCGGCCGAGCACGCGGCTCAACCGCTCCGTCGGGGGAGACCCCGGGCGCCCGGACGTAGGCCACGATGGCCTCGACCGCCAAAGCGCATGGCCCGGAGCTCGGCCTCTCGTTGACGGTCCTTAACGCCTATTTTATACCATCAACTATTGCTCAATATAACATAATATCAACCATAAAGCATAGTTGTAGGGTTTGATTCTAACGAGTTCCACGAGTTGTGTTGTTCTCGGTTGTTTTGCAGGTATATTCAATTTTGCACAGAATAAAAGTATCTTAAATGAGGAATTGGACTGCACTAATGCGACGGGCTCATCGAGACGACCGAAACGGACATATCATTTGCTATATTCGGAGTCCAGAGTCAAAAGATATCAATTCTACACCGAAACCAACACTAGAAGACTCTAGAAGGCACCACATTATTATGGAGATGTAGAGGTGTCCCTCGAATGGATGACCTCTCATCTCTAGAGAATTAGGGCTAGACTTTCCAATGTAGTAGATTAGTTCTAGTTGAGAGTTAGGGAGAGCGGTGCTACGCGGGTTTAGGAGGAGTCTTCGGAGGAGTCATCGAGTTTTGGTATGTCTTTGTATTTATTCTTTGTAAGACTTATGCTTTAATATAGTTTATCTTCTCTATTTACTTTTATGCATTACATTTAATTGGCTAGTATAGTTGTTATACTTTAGCATAGGATCTCCTTTGTATTAGGTGCTCTAGTTATTATATGTGATTAGAGTAGTAATCGTTAGTGTAGACATGGAGTCTAGGCTATAGGTTACCCGAGATTGCACCCAGTCCAACATATAGTTGTGGTAGCCCTGTGTGGTGACAGGCCAAACGGTAGGCGTATTCCACCATGTTAGGGTTGGTGTTTGTAGGACCGTAGTCGAGCTTCCTAGTCCCTTTCTCACCCCTTTCCGTGACTAGTGTTTCGATGTCCCAAAGTGTTATTGTGTTATTGCTTTACCTTCCATAAATTAGTTGTTATAGAACCCAAGTAATAGAGAAGTATTTAGGAACCTTGAACTCTCCCGTTGTCCTCTCACTTTAGCTATTTACTCTTTTATCATAGAATTCTCCCGTGTGTGTCATTATGCATAACTCCTATCATTTACCCTTTACCCCTACTCTAGTCTAGTTTGTGTACTAAGTTAGTAGATACATGATGGTGAACTATCAATGTCTTTATCCATTGTTTCCCAAAGTGGTAAAATATAAATAACGATACCTGAAATACTCCCGGTAAAATGCTACAATGGTTTTCAGGCGCTTATGAATCCTTCATATTTTAGTTGTGCATAAGAAATACCAACAAGCATTTTTGGCGCCGTTGTCGAGGGGATAGGGATTTACCTCTATTTCTAGTAGCGACGTTAGAAATGTCAATGACCTCTAGCTCCGCCACGCACCCGTCGGCGGCCTCCTCCGGGTTGGTCCGGGCGTCGTCCGCCTCCTCCTCCGTGCGTGTAAAGCGCGAAGACCGCATTAAGGTGGGCCTAGAGCTCGGCTACAGACCCAGCTCCGGCCCCGGTTCGGCGCCCTCACGGCCCCATGGCGCCCCGGGGTGGCGCCTCGGCCGAGAGGAGATGGCGGGGAATGGGTATGCTAGATAGCACCCTGCCAGAACAAAGATCCGAGATTAGTCAAGAAAATCCTCACTAATCGAAGCCTTGATTGAAGGAGAAAACCCTCTTTTTGGTCGGCCACATTGAACTCACCCCGGAGTGCGGCGGCGGCCCGGGCGGCTCCTCCGACGAGCCCTCCGCCGGACGCTTTCCGTGGTCCATCTCTCTCTACTACTGATGGTGGAAGAAGGAGAATGAATGGGAGAGGAAGCTTGTAGCTGGAGTTCAGATCGGAGGCAGGAAGAGGGATGAGTGACTTCACTTGTCCCACAGCTTCCCCTTTTATAGGCGGCCGACGCCCCGGGCAGATCTGAAAAAATGCCCCTTGGCGTTCCACGTCGCCCACTACTCTGATCGTGGCATTATTAACGCCACGATGGAAGAGGTATCGTCATGCCGCGCGCCCCGAGAACGCCCTCACCAATGGCCTCGAAGCCTCTGGGTTCCCACGCCCCACGGCGGGCACCGGAACGGGACGAACAAGGACTAAAATGCCCCTATGCTAAAATAGGAAATTACAAAGGCGTAAGCTAAAGTTGTTCACGGAACACGGTCCTGTTCTGACGCGTTACCACTACTGACGGGTACACGCTATCCTTCGAAGGAGGGCTCGGTGGCTGCGGCCGGTGTTGGCGCTCAGACGCAGCCGCCACGACGACCCCAGGCTGGCTTGCATAATCCCTTTGAAGAACTCTCCTGGCGATATTTAAGCCTCTGTAGCAGTGTACCACTCCTGCAGAAGGCTTGGGGGCTACACCCGGTGGGTACGCTCGCGCGCACCCCCGGACTGACTCTCGAGATCGACCCTCTGCTGTTCCTTTGACAAACGGCTCAGCACGAAGAGGACCCTCAGGCTCCACTCCGTGCTCGAGGGCTACTGTCGAGGGTCAAAACCACAGTCCTCTAAGGGCCCGGTTAAAACGGCTCTTAAAAAACAAAATTGCCAAGCCAAGATCGGTTGTAGCCTGGCCCACGAGAGCCTAGGGCAAGGTGACATTCCTGGCCCAGCAATGACTAATCGGCTACATAACTAAGACCTTCCAGGACCCACGGGATGAGGCCACCACCCGGAGCTCGACCCTCCGGGCAACCTCCGATTCATCTGACCCCCTTCCGCTAAGGAGGGTCGGAGGACGACCCTGTCCTGTGAATACCGGCCAAGGTGTATCATGCGGACCCGCCATACGCATATGGAGTACAGTGGAATCTGCACGATTCCGTAGCGGGCACGAGGACACGCCGTCACCACCGCACTGTTGACGGTCCTTAATGCATAAATATAACTGCCAGTACTCGCATAAAATCAAGGGATATGAACACCAAACCTAGAAATAGAACTTACAACTAATCTAGTTCCACAAGTTTTGGTGATTCATCTTTTGCAGGAGGACAATTATGAAAATAATAAAATGGGCTCAAAAGCATGCAAGATATACATCAAAATATGACCCAATATAAACCCAAGTGGAGAAGGCCCACATTCCAGATAGATCCAGGCCTAGAATAGAAGGAAAACAAGTCTAAACCCAATTCAAATGGTGTCAACTTCAGAAATCTCTGTCATGGGCGAAGTCCACAACACCAGGGGAGCCCACCGACCAAAATTGGGGCCGATTGGGCTCGCTAGGGGTGCGGCCGCACCGTGGTGCGCCCGCACCGCCACGGAGCCCAATCGGCCCAAAATTTGGTCGGTGGCCTCTTACCGCCTTCCCCATGTCGGTTTGGATAGGCGTCCGGATGCATTGTACTTGGAGGTCGGTTTAGGGGCATTCAATGTGCTATTTTGCATAGAACCCCCTCCACCTCACCTATAAAAGGAGGCCTCCACCCTCCTCATTTCACACACCACCAAGGAGCAACACTCCACCATATTCCAAGATGTAGAAGTAGTACTAGCCTAGTTGGGAGTTAGGGAAAGGTGCTCAAGTTCTAGAGGAGTCCTCAGAGGTCCGGTATGATCTTGTACCGTTCCATCCTCGGAGGTCTGGTATGATCTTGTATCGCTTCTCTGTAAGACTCAATTCTTTTATATATTCATCTTCTCTAGTTACTGAAGTATCTTTCATGGTTATCTTGATCATGCCTTAGTAGTTAGCTAAGTATGGTTAGTATAGTGTGTACACCTTGGCATGGGATCTCTGCTCGACCGAGTGCTTTAGTCTAATTAAGATATCGGACTAGAGTAGTAGCCGTTAAGCGTGAGACGTGGTGTGCAGGCTAGCGAGTTACACGAGTTTGCGCCCAACCCCACGGATAGTTGTGGTAGCCCGGGGTGACAGCTCCGACCAGGCCTTTGTATTCCACCACGTTTGGGTTGGTGTTTTCGTAGAGCTTTTGGCAGCCTTCCCCCGACTACCGCTTCCCAGTCTCCTCGAGAGTCGGAAAGGTACTGCTACTCCGAAGTGTCATGGTGTGATCGCTATGTTTATCCTTTGCTTAGTTATCTTCTGTAGTATGAGCTAGAATAGAACCACGGTAATAGAGAAGTCACTAGGAACCTTGAACTCTCCCGTTGTCCTCCCAGCTTAGTCGGTCTACTCTGCTATCTTATCATGGAGTTCTCCTGTGTGTCACTTATTCAAAACTCATATCTTTTACCCTTTACCCCACATTAGTCTAGCCGGTACACTAGTCAGCAGTTACATGATGGTTAATTATCAGTTTCTTTAACCATTGCTTCCCTGAGGATAAATACGATACCCTGGAATACTCCTGGGTGAAAGCTACAACGGTATCCGTGCGCTTGCGGATTTCTCTGTTTGCGTAACTAATACCAATAGGCTTTCTAGCGACATTGCTAGGGATGCAAACCTGGTGATGACGCTAAGAAATGCCAACAAGCTTTCTGGCGCCGTTGCCGGGGAAGCAATTGGCGTAAAGATTTTGATATTTATCTCGATATCTGCTAACCTTGTTTGCCACTAGCTTTTGTGGGTAAAAACATAAAAAGGTCATCACGAGCCTAGGGTGCCCGATCGTTCATGAATAATCCACACTACCACCCTGCCATATCATAAATATGTATATGCGTATATACTAATCATTCGCAGATGAAAAGAAGGTCACCATCAAGAGCAAACAAAACCGTCATATGTGACGGAACGACTACAATGCATCACTCACAGTTCAATCATAAATTGTGAGTGATGAATTAATCAAGGTATGAGAGAACCAACCAAAAATATTTGATTTTCCCTAATGTTATTTTCACCACTGCATGTTGCTTAGTTTATCATATATCTAGTGCTTTCTTTGGGTGGCTCCTAGTCTTTGAGCTGTATTCGGGCGCCATGCCTAGTCTAGGTAGACAACATTTTTTTTATCTATCTATTCGATGCTCTTAGTCTAGCTTCGTAGTAGACGGATGTTAAACGGGACCATCTCGGCTTCATGTGTTGGCTTTGCCAATAGGTATGATGATATCGTTAGACGGTCTGCGCTACGGGCAAAAGCTAAAGCCTAGATTTTCATGCATGTCATTTAGTTAATTTTTAAAAAACCATGGCATATTTGCTTAATCACATTCATTCATTCACCCCGTTTTTGCATTTCTTGCATATAAAAACAAAATAGTTCTCTAATTTATCATTCAATGTTCAAACACCCGTTCTAATTTATCATTCAATGTTCAAATAAAATAGTTCTCTTATTACAAGCATAACACTTCCTCTTGATGCTTCTTCTCTTCTTCTTTGGAAGTGTGGCTTGGTCATCGACCTTGCTGGAACACATAGAGGCATTGTGTCCCATGTTGGAGCACTTGACATGAGCCTTCCTATTCTTCTCTTGGATCTTGCTTATGCCTTTGTCTTCTTTCTTCAAGCTGCAATCTCTTACATGGTGACCCTCTTTCTTGCACTTGAAGCAACTGATGAGAGTCTTCTTTGGTTGATGTTGCACCTTGACGGTCTTGGGGGTCTTTGCTATTCTGTCCTGGTGCCGCACTGCCGCACTGGAGTGTGGCACTGCCGTACTTTAGAACTGCTACTTTCTGGACAGATTTTACTTCTTTCAATTTCCCCTTAACTTTACCTTTAGACTTGTGACTTTGTTGAAAGGGTTTGGTGCATGCATCGGTTGATCCCTTCTCAAGCTTCTTCACCATGTCTTCACGGTTATCTTGAGAAGGTTGAGCATTGCACTTGCCCTTCAACTGAATCAAGTCCCTTCTTAGCCTCTCAACTTCTTCCTTGAGCTGTTTATTTTCTCTTGCAATGGAATCATCACAAGTTTCTACAAGTACATGCTCAACGGAAGGTTGGCTTGCTTAAGAGCAACAATTGTTAGCACATGATAAAATAGATGAAACTTGTGTACATGTGTACTTGTGTGTGTGAGGTTGATAAGAGTTTACCGCTGTTACCACAACCTCATGAGTAATTTCTAGCATGAGATGAGAATCCATAAGCTTCTCATGAGAGCACAACAGCTCATCATGACTTTCTTGCAAAGTCTCATTCTTGCTAGTGAGCTTTTTCACCTTTTCCTTGAGCATATAATTTTGATCTTCTAATTGAGCAACACAAGATAGAGAGTTAATAGCGTGAGTTTACTCAATTGATAGATTTTCATACCTTTGGACCAAATTAGCATAAGAGCGCTTGAGCTTTCCATGCTTATTGGTCAGTTTCTTCAAGCATTTGATATTTTCAACAACAAAGTTATTATGCTGGTGAAGTTCTTCTTCTTGATCATCAATTTTCTCTATGAGTTTGAGCACCATGATTTTGTCTTTCTTGCTCAGCCATGCAAGGAGTTGATTGACCTCATCATCTCCACTTTCATCTTCACTCTCACTTTCAGTTTCACTCTCACTTGAACTCTCACTCTCACTTACCACATTCTTCTCTTTCTTTGCCATAAGGCCTAGATGAGAAGTGGCATAGAGAGCTGAGCTTCTTGACGAGGTGGACTCATCATTTGGCCTCCACCGATCACTAGCTTCTCCTTCCTTCAAAAGGTTAGTCTCACAAGAACAATAGGAAGTAGAAGCATCACAAGTAAATGCATTGTTCTCACCAACCATTTGATAACCTACCATATATATTGGTGAAGGAGTGAATGTGGTATGATCAGCTGGACCTTTTGAGACAATCACTTGAGGCTCATTATTTGTCGGTGAAGTTGAGCATTCCTCAAGTGATTCCTCCAATGAGGGTAACTGAAAGGTTCTTGTTTGGTTTTGGTAATTGAGTAACAACCTAGGTGGACTAATTGTGCCTATGTGAGATATGTAGAGAATTAGTCCACAGGTGATGAAGGAGCTTAATGCATGATACATGACATGGAGTCATATGGCTAGAGGTGAAGACCGAGACAAGGCTTGGCTTGATGGACCGGTCGTGAGGGTGAAGGGCAAGTTGGAGGCTTTGAAGCCGTTGGTACCAAGTGTCGGGAGGTTTAAGCAAAGACTTGGCACCGAAGGACCGAAGTGATGGTGAAGAGCAAGTGAGGTCAAGATCGATGGACCAAAGGCCATAAGATGATATGAAGTGGATCATATCATTCATATGGAGCGGTCGGTGCATGTGTTGCATCGGCATTGGAGGAGATGGAATGGAAAGCGCAAGGCAAAGGTATAACCTAGGGCGTTTCCATTTCACTAGTCATAGGTGTGTAGAGAAGTTGATGACCGAATTTAGGATAGATGGCCGTACTATTAAGAGGGGCAAACTTGTTTGCATATCGGTCATCTAGAGCGATCTAACTTTGCATCGTGTTGCTAGGATCGAGTTGCGATGTGAGAAGGAGTGAAAACCCTTTGGAAAATAATTGTGAAAATGCTAACACACATGCACATGGTGAGGTACACTTGGTGGTGTTGGCACATTTGCAAAGAGGATGGTGTTTGCCGGGTAGAGAGGGGTTTGGGATCCTCTCTCCCTCCCGCCGAGCTTGCTCGGCGGGATTCGGTGCTTTTGTGGAAGTGAAATGCTCATTTTCCATTGCGTCGGAGGCCGGAATTGGAGGCGAAATCGTCGGAGTGTTTCTCGCTGAGAAACACTCGACCGGACGCTGGTCGAGAAAGGACTAGACGCGTCCGATCAAGTGTACGCATACGGGGCGTTTTCGGTGGTGACCGGACGCCGTGGGACCGGACGCTCTGGTGCCGCGTCCGGTCGGTGAGCAGTGGCTTGGCGCTGGTGAGCTAAGATGGACCAGACACTGGGGGAGTCCGGTCAGTGCTGATCGGACACGTCCAGTCAGGATTTTGGCTCTCGGGAGCTCTCTGGTGTGTGACCAGACGCTGGGCTCGCGCGTCCGATCGGTGGACAGGACGCGTCCAGTCAAGGTGGCGTGGCGTCAACGGCTAGTTTGAAAAGCGAGGACACGTGGCGTCGCGGGAGCGACCGGACGCTGCGATCGGACGCGTGCGGTCGTCACTTGGTGAGCGTCCGGTCAGCTCTGCTGACTGGTTTCGTGGCAACGGCTCTTTAGCCCTTGGGGCTATAAGTAGTTTCCTTGGCCGGCTTTGGCTGGTTGTTGAGCACATTGGGGACTTTGTGTCCTTGCTTGGTGGTGCTTGAGAGTCCTCTAACTCGCATATACTTGTAGTGATTACATCCTATTGCGAGTGAGTGATTCTAGTGCGTTGCATTGAGAGATTGCAAGGTGTGGCACTAGGTGATCGAGTTGCAAGCCGGTGGTGCTTATTACTCTTGGAGGTTGCCACCTCCTAGACGGCTTGGAGGCTTGTGGGTATCGTTGTAGCACCCTCGAAGATTGAGTGGTGCTCCGATTGCTAGTCACGTGGAGTGACATTGTGAGGGGGATTGTGCTCACCCTGCGGGGATCGCGAAGAGCAACTCTAGTAAAAGCGTGTCATTGAGTTACCCTCACTTGGGTAGTTGCTTGCGGCACCCATGGAGGGTTAGGCATTGGAAGCCTATTAGCTCGCGCAACACGAAGTGTGTGGTCGACACAACGGGGACTAGCTTGGTGGCAACCAAGTGAACCTCGGTGAAAAATCGATGTGTCAACTTGTCTACTCTTCTCGTCGGTTTGCATTCACTAGCTTGTCATTTCTTGATTCATCTCTTGTGCTAGTGAGTAGGGTTGATCTTGGGTAGCTAGTTTGCTTATATAGCTTCCTAGTTACCTTCTTAGCTTGTGTAGCTTAGAAGTAGCGATTGCGTGGCTAGTTGGCTTGTGTAGCCTTGCTAGTCACTTTGCTTAGTTTGTGTAGCTAAGCAAGTGAGCTCACTAGTTAGACTTGTGTAGCCATGCTAGTGAGAACTACTAGTGTGCTTAGGCTTTGTGCGCTTTGCTCACTAGTATGTGTAGGTGCTCCCCGGTTTGATTGAGTACTAGTTGCTCAGGTTTGTGTGACCTTGCAACCTAGTATTGGATAGGCGAGCACTACCTAGCCTTGCACCTTAGTGGCTCGACCTAGGATTATTTTATAAGGTGCTTGATCATAGATAGAGGGGTGAAGTCTTGATTAGACCGATAGTTTTAATTCGGCATTTTATTCGGTCATCCACTGCGATTAGATTTAGAAAGGACTATTCACCCCCTCTAGTCCGCCATCTCGACCCTTCACGTGGTATCAGAGCCCGATCTCTCATTTGTGGTCTTCACCGACCTGAGAGGATGGCGACTAGTGGGCTATATTGTTGTGACACATATGTTTTTGATGGCACACATTTTGCATAGTAGAAACTACATATGCTTGATCATTTTCGTGCAAAGGGATCAAAGTTTTGGTGGGTTGTTACTAGTGGTCTCATGCCTCTCTTGGACCATAAGAAACTCACCAAAGCTCAAGAGATTCTCTTTGAACTTGATGCAAATGCTTATTGTTATCTAATGGATGCATTGAGTTTTGAGTTGTTTAGCAAGATCAACTTCAAAGGAACCGCTCACGACATGTGGGAGTCCATCAAGCACACCTTCGGTGATTCCTCCACATGGGATGATGGACAACTCAAGGAGGATGAGCCCAAGGCGGAGGTGCATGAGGATGTTGAGCATGACCACCACTCGGTGATTGTAGAAGATTGCTCCACCTCATGGTCAAGTGATGATGATGATCGATCCACCACAAGTTCACTTGACAAGGTTGATGATGGTTCATGCTCCAATGGTGATTATGATGCTACTACAAGCCCATCCACTACACCACATTGCTTCATGTCACAAGGTGACACTAAGGTATCAAATTGCAATGTGATTGATCATGCTGATTCATATGATGAGCTTGTTAGTAGACTTGCTAGCATGACCATATCTTTAGAAAATGAGAAAGCAGAAACTATGAGGTTAGAAAATGAAAACTCATTTTCAAAGAATTCATGTGAAGAACATAAGCACTTACCTGATGTTCTTAGAACTTCACATGATGAGCTAAAATTGAATCATAAGGAACTTTGTGTATCTCATGAAGAATTAATTGAGCAACATGCTTCTCTTATTAAAGTGTTTACTAAGAAACTTAAAAATAATGAGAGCTCATTACATGGGTCAAATGATCAATTGCAAAATATTGCTAACCCTTGTGATGTAGGGAAGAAGCATGTATCCACCTCTTATGATGATTTATTAGAAATGCCATGCTCCTCACATATAGATGCTTGTTCTATTTCTATGTCTTGTGAGACTAATTTTTTGAAGGAGAACAATGAGCTTAAAAAGAGAAGTAAAGAAATTGAGCAACAAGCTAAAGAGGTGCTACAACTCACAAGTCACCTTCAAGAATTTAATGTCAAATCAAAGAAAATCTGGTGACAAGGGTGGCCTTGGATACAACAAGAGCATGACCAAGGGCGGGAGAAAGAGAGAAAGGAAGATGAAGAAGCAACCTAGAGAAAAGCTTTCTCACTTCTTGTGCTACCGATGCCATGAAGTGGGACATCTTCACCAAGCATGCCCTAACTTGGAGAAGCTCAAGAAGAAGAAGAAAGAAGAGAAGCTCAAATATTTTAAGTGCTTCAAGTGCCGCAATTGGAGACATTACACCTCCCAATGCCCAACCAAGAAATTGGTGAAGCAACAAGAAGAGCTTCATCCAAAGCCACCAAGTGAGCAAGAAGAAAAACCCCAAAGTCAAGATCAAGTAATTCATCAAGATATTGATGATAAGATGAAGAAAAAGCAAACAAGAAGGGGTGGACATTCAACTTCTAATCAAGAAGCCAAGATAGTGAGCAAGAATGAATTTGAGAAAAGAGATTTGGCTCACATCAAGTGCTATGCATGTGGTGATATGGGTCACTTAGCCTCGAAGTGTCCCAACAAGCTTGAGAAGGATTAAGCAACTCATAAGAGGCAAGGCAATGAGAAGCAACACATGAGCATGGAAGAAAAGACTCAATCAAAGAGAGCTTGCTACTCATGCCAGGAAAGGGGGCACATGGCTCATTCATGTCCCCTAGGTGAGAAATCTAAGCCTATTTCAATTGATGATACTAATGTGCTTAGGAAGGATGACAATGGTACCTCTTTAGTTGCTATTGCAAAACATCCCGCTATCCATACTAAGGCTATGCCTAAGTATGTTGCACCTAACTTGAGAGGACCCAAACAAGTTTGGGTACCATCAAAAAGTGGATGATTGTTTGTAGGTATCATTGGCATTGGAGGCTTCATTCAGTTGGTATTCACGATGATCATTGATTGATTGAGTCAAGTATTGAAGCTTAGTGCTATTCTATCCCAATGCCAAGTCTAATTGAGTGAAGTCCAAGTGCTACAACATACAAGTGCAATATTCTAGTTGTGGTGATTTATTGGTTATATTCTTGATGGCTTGCAAATAATTGAGTTGAAGCTTGCTAGTAGGTGATCATGATTGTAGCACCTGGTTTTAAGAACAAAGCCAGATACACACTATATGGGAGCCCAGGAAGTCAAATCTCACATATAGCCATAAATAGAGGTAATATCAAAAGACAATGCTTAATTATAATAGCGTATTAGTAAAGAATATAACCTTTAGATAGCAGACAGCGGAAAGACACTCTGATCTTCAAGTGATGACTCCACTCCACAGGGACAGCTGACTGGTTGATCACAAGCCTAAACTACTCAAGACTCTAGCAATCTGGTACCCATCCGGGATTTTGCCAAAGTATTGAAATAAAATAAGCGTAAGTACTTTCGTACTTAACAAGTATAGTAGGGGTTCATGAGGCTCAAAATGCCGACACGGTTTGACTGCATTTAGCTTTTTAGTGAATATCAAATTTTAGCAATTATTAGCATCAAGGTAGTAGCAATTCCCATAATCACATGATCAGGTAAACAAGATTAAAGAATAATTAATAAACATCATCTTTAACATTTAGTAGCAACAAAAGGTGATCATCTATTCCATAAGAATCCCTTAGCCGTCCTAACCGTGGGCACGGACGATATATCGGTTTAACTCTGCGCAGAGGTGTACACTTTCACTGTGAGTCATGATTTTTAATGCATTGGGTTAATTACTCCAAAGACACCAAAACTCATATAAAGCCATCCAAAAGTTCGTCTAACAAGCAAGGGACGCTAAGTCATCGGATATAGGACCCTTCTTTCAACATGGCACAATTCCATCACAGCTATACTCATAAGGACAGCAGTTGCCCTATACCCAATTCGGCCCTTCCTCTCACAAGCTAGAAAAGGTCTCTTGGGTGAACTAGAGCTAGAGCCATGTAGCCCTCACAGCTGTACGTTAAGTCCTGGATGATTACTTATAGATAAGTCCTTATGAAGAGGAATTTAGAGCATCTCTAAAAGAGAACATACTCTAACCCCCCTGAGATTCCAAATTGCTAAAAGTCATCTTTTACCATTATTGCGTGTATCATTAATCAAGTTACAAGATCATGGTTATAAAGCGCTAGCATAACTACCCACATGCAATATCCCATGGCGACAAGGTAATCGGGAATCAATTGCTAGGAAATCCGTAATAGGTAACAAAGAGACATATGCATATGATATTTAGTGTAATCATGAATAGGTCATCAAGAAAGATCCCAACTATACTTGCCTTAAGCTTTAGATCCAATCTTCTAACTCTTTGATCTTAGATCTTTCTTCAAATGATGCTTTTGTTCACCACGTAAAGCTCACCGACTGGACTTGATGAATCACGACAACAACAACAACACGTATCCAAAGAGCAATCATACATAGCAAACAGGGCTACAATTAGAATAGTACACCAACATCATAACAATAAGATGAAAATTTTATAAAACGGATCTACACGTCGCTAAAATCACATAAACGCTTGAATCACAAAAATCGGATCTAAAACGAGAAAGTTATGATTTGAACAAGAATTTTTTTATAAAATAATAGATTAAATATAGGCTCAAAATTAAAAGTTGAAAACATGATTAACAGGCTGCTAAACTTGTAGAGCATCTAATTACGAATCTACCGCAACTTGAACGGATCAAATCGGAGTTAAAGCGAAGATTTTATAAGCAAAACCAAGTAGCGGCAAACTTGTAAATACTAAAATTCGGAATTTTGAAATAAAATATATAAAACCTGCTTTTTAGAGCTGAGAGGGACGGCGGGTGGAACATTAAATAACTTGGGGGCTATTTTGCAAAACGTCATGCGAAGGGGTATGGATGGATTTGGATCGTTGGATTTAAAGTGAAGGGCTTAGATTAGATGGGCAGGGATGGAAAAAGGAGCAGCCGACCAGCTACAGTAGCGCCGGTGAGGTCGGCCATTGCCGACGTACTGATCCTCGCCGGGAAAGCGTTTCGAGCATCGGTTTCGAATGAGACTTGGACCGGATGAAAGAGGAGGGCAAGGAGAACTCACCAGAGGCTTAGTCGACTACCCGAAACGGACGGCGACGACCTGCAGGTTGGAACGGCGACGACGGACCTTCTGCAAATGTCGGCGACGATTAACGATCGAACCAGAGCAAGAAAAGGAAAGCCAAGGGACTCGGCGAGTTCGCGAGTTCAAGTCAAAGCTCGTCCAGCGGCTTACGGCGGCTGCGACGCGACGAAAAGGCGATGCGAATTCGGCGGCTTGCTCAAGGCGTGCGGCGGCTCTGGAACTCAAGCGTGGGCGCGGTTTGCTACGAGGTCTAGCGTGGGGAGGTGCGGGGTCATGCGGCTGCTATTTATTTGGGGCTGAGGAGAGGAACTCGGGCAGCTCGTAGCCAACCCGGACACCGTGAACGCTCACGACTTGGCTGGAACGAGTCCTGGCTGTGTCCGACTGAAGCAAGAAGAAAACTGTAGCGCGGGCCCAGCTGTCGGCAAGACAAGGAAGAGAGCAGAGGAGAGGCGCTGCATGGCCAGGACTGGGCTTCAGTGTATACAGCAGAAAAGAAAGAGAGACGGTGGGCCGGCTGACGGACAGCAGCTAGGCTGCTTCGTGAAAGAGAGAAAAATAGAATTTCCTTTTTCTTCATTTTTGTTCTCCAAACTCATTTTCAAATATGATTCTTGAAATTCATTTGGATTTGAGTCAAAGCCACACAATCAAAAACATATGCAGCAGCATGTATGCATCAAACAAGTTGCTACACCCTATGATAAATTTTAATTTAGAGAAAAATTTTATTTCCCTATATTCTCATGTCCACAAAAATACAAAATTAAATCAATTTAGGTTTATTTTAAAATGAGCAAGTTTTAGGGTGTTACAATTCTACCCCCCTTAAGATAAATCTCGTCCCGAGATTCGGAAGAAGATGATCAAAGATAGATGCACACGCATTGAGATCTGGTTAACTTCCTCAACTAGTTCCGTCTCCTTGATGACTCTATTGAGCTTCACGTGTGGTACAACCTTGATCCAAATATCTTGCTCAAATATTCCACGGCTTCTAATAAGCACCAAATATAGGTATGATCCTTCTGAACGTTTAACTTCTCCAAAGGTATTTGTTTCTTATGCACACATCAACATTCTTCCAACTTTGGCATCTGAACATCTTAGGTATGCCAAACAGATACTCGGTTAATTCCAATTACTAGTCTATTTTTTTCCTTTCTGTAAACCATGATTCAGTATATCTTACCGAGTTGTTAACTCAGCTTCAAACCAATCTTTTTTTTCTTTTTGCTTCCCAAAGTGCCATCCCGAGACACATAAGTTCAACTATTTGGCCATGAACCACTTATGCCAATATCGTCCTTTTGACTCTCTTTATACTCCTCGTGAGGGCCACTTTGAGAGACATAATCTCAAAGTCTTTCCAAAGCACAATGCAACAACTCTTCATGTTAGACCATACTAACAACCGCATTATAATCAATTATCGCCTTCATTCTCATTTTTCAAAATTTCTTTGTGAAACTTTTATTCCAAACACCTTATTGTCAACTTTAAATCAGTAGTGACTATTTTTGTGTTAAGTTGCTCAAACTTCCAACACAATTTTTTAATCCTTAGTGTCATCCAAACCTTTATTAGCAATCTCTCCTTTGCTGATGACATTGGCTATGACTATTCTTCTCTAGATAATAGCACTTTTCCAATTTATAATCACGATCAACTTTAATCCAATAATTGATGTCACAAGCTCCAAACCAACTTAGTAAAATTGTCCTTTGGATTCTTATGATCCATGTAGATGTCACTTATAATACGTAGAAACCACACTCGGATTCAATAGGACAATGTTTGCTATTTCACAACATAAATCGATATCTTCAAAAATGTTCGCATCAACTCAAAACTCAAAGCACATCCCAAACCTTATCGAGGTGGATCATAGTAGATAGGAAAATTCTTATCCAGATCTAGCAAAGCTAACATATAGGATTTACTTCAACTTATACCTTAACTCCTTTAAGCATGCACTTGAGGTGTCTTCATCAAAACAACTCACAATACCTTCTCCGGTAACACTTGTCCATGCCTATATGATTGATTTGATTCCAATTACAACACTTCACTAGTTTCCGAGTTCTTCTCTCTAACTCCACCATTAGAGATAACCAAGAAAACAATTTCCTTTAACCAAATCTCACTTGCTATCTTGGTGTAACATTGAGCCTTTTTGAACCTCCATCTCCAACCGTAGATGTCCATTATATCCTTCCTATGCCAACAATGCCAATATACCGAAGGCTAAACTTTCGAGTAATAATAGCTTGAATTTGAAGATCATTCATAGCTAATACAGGAGCTCCTCATAGATGATTCAACAAGTTACAAACTTAGAGGAAATGATACTTGTTCTTGACCATCAGTATCCAATACTTCGAAGAAAAGCACTAGAACGTATCAACTTCTATCTTGCAACATCTTTAATTTGGCTACCCCCTTAAGAAAAGATTAAGCAGGAGACACCAAAAAGTAGCTTGCATCTTCTTCTAGTGATCGAGTTAACTATCATGGAGACCATATATCCAATAGTAGTAAAGGTGCATAGACAGGAACAAGTAATCTAGAATTCCTCGCGAGATGAAAAACAGCAGTGCAGTAAAACTGCGATAATTCTTGCTCTGTTAATCCAATAAAGTTGTAGCTTATACCGTTGGAAAGCTTATGAAGTACTCTACAATTTTGTATAGAACACTTTTCCAGATTTTGTTGTTAAGATGGTCAAAAACAGATTACAACAGAAACTGTTCCAGGTTGCTGATAGCACAGTTGTATCACCTTGTGATTTTTATATCTCCCAAACCGAAACAGATATGAGGGTGATTCTTGTTCCCAAACAAAGATATGGTAGTCTATTGTTCTCCAGAATTTTTTTCCCAGGATTCTTGATCATCCAACACCAGGGTCACAAACCAAAGAACGCAGATTGCTCCAAAAGGATAGATAGAGAAAATAGGAGATAACGAGAACCCCACTATTTATTTCATTAAATCCTTATGCCTTAGGCCTAAAACTAATGAAATTGTCGGCAAAACCCACAAGATCATTGCACTCATTACAAAGATCCAAAACAATCATAAGCATAAGCACAACCAAGTAATCATTAGAAGTTCACAAGGCACATAAACTTGACTCGACTCAACTATCGCCACTAGCGTTTTTATTACATAATAGGGGACATAAACTCCTAATTCTTAAACACGGTGCAGCTGCAGTGGCATCCGGGGTAGCATCTCTTGCGTGAAGATGAGCGTCGCACGTCCTCCACTTCATTAAGCTTGAACAGTCCAGCACGATTCCTCCACTCATCAATCTCATCAAGGGCTTCTTCATAGTGTTGTCTTACTTCCGCCAACTCCAGCTGACAATTTTCTAACTTATGATGTAGAGCTTGGATGGTAAAGGCCATCTCCCTTAGTTGTTCATTCTGCTCTGAACAAGGATCAGCCATCATGCATTGCGTACTTCTAGGCGGACGTCGTGGAAAATACTTATGCTTATTTCCCTGCATCTCTTCATAGTGTTTTCCATGATATTCCAGTAGCGCCTGGTGAGCAGCATCAGATATACTGGTGCATGTCATAGCGATCAGCAGTACACGAGTGAATAGATTCCACCACACGTGAACTAGTAAACTCATTCCACCTTGTGACATATGCTTCTGTGCTCCAATGGTTCTCATACCTAGGATGAGTCCACCTAGTGCACTTATACTCCATCCTGGCTTCTTGATCAGGGTAGCAATCATGCAATATTTGCATAAGTCGAGGGTGGACGAAAGCTTCACCACTAAAGGTCGTGGTAAGGTACTCCTTGCGCCAACCAGTGTGTCGAGTTGCAATAGGACGAGCTTGTCCATAGAATCCTCTAGTCAGGCATGGTTTTTCAGAGTTGATGCGGGCAATCTTCTCGTTACGAACCATCTATTTAGAGAGATCAGAAAGAATCAAGAAAGAGTCAAGCTTTTGTAATAGAGTAGAGACCAGAACAAGCATATCTTTTAAGAAAATAACAAAGGTTAAAGTGAAGCAAGAAATAGGCAAGGAAGAAAACATGATAAAACGACCAGTTCTAACTAGGCTTGCGTCTTACAGTCAATATTGCTCTGATACCACTTTGTAGCACCTGGTTTTAAGAACAAAGCTAGATACACACTATATGGGAGCCTAGAAACTCAAATCTCACATATAGCCATAAATAGAGGTAATATCAAAAGACAATGCTTAATTATAATAGCGTATTAGTAAAGAATATAACCTTTAGATAGCAGACTGCGGAAAGACACTCTGATCTTTAAGTGATGACTCCACTCCACAGGGACAGCTGACTGGTTGATCACAAGCCTAAACTACTCAAGACTCTAGTAATCTGGTACCCATCCGAGATTTTGCCAAAGTATTGAAATAAAATAAGCGTAAGTAGTTTCGTACTTAACAAGTACAGTAGGGGTTCATGAGGCTCAAAAGGCTGACACAGTTTGACTGCATTTAGCTTTTTAGTGAATGTCAAATTTTAGCAATTATTAGCATCAAGGTACTAGCAATTCCCATAATCACATGATCGGGTAAACAAGATTAAAGAATAATTAATAAACATCATCTTTAACATTTAGTAGCAACAAAAGGTGATCATCTATTCCATAAGAATCCCTTAGCCGCCCTAACCAGTAGGCACGGACGATATATCGGTTTAACTTCTGTTGAGAGGTGTACACTTTTCATTGTGAGTCATGATTTTTAATGCATTGGGTTAATTACTCCCAAGACACCAAAACTCATATAAAGCCATCCAAAAGTTCATCTAACAAGCAAGGGACGCTAAGTCATCGGATATAGGACCCCTCTTTCAACATGGCACAATTCCATCACGGCTATACTCATAAGGACAGCGGTTGCCCTATACCCAATTCGGCCCTTTCTCTCACAAGCTAGAAAAGGTCTCTTAGGTGAACTAGAGCCGAGCCATGTAGCCCTCACGGTTGTGCACGTTAAGTCCTGGATGATTACTTATAGATAAGTCCTTATGAAGAGGAATTTAGAGCATCTCTAAAAGAGAACATACTCTAACCCCCCTGAGATTCCAAATTGCTAAAAAGTCATCTTTTACCATTATTGCGTGTATCATTAATCAAGTTACAAGATCATGGTTATAAAGCGCTAGCATAACTACCCACATGCAATATCCCATGGCGACAAGGTAATCGGGAATCAATTGCTAGGAAATCCTTAATAGGTAACAAAGAGACACATGCATATGATATTAAGTGTAATCATAAATAGGTCATCAAGGAAGATCCCAACTATACTTGCGTTAAGCTTTAGATCCAATCTTCTAACTCTTTCATCTCAGATCTTTCTTCAAACCATGCTTCTTGTTCACCACGTAAAGCTCACCGACTGGACTTGATGAATCACGACAACAACAACACGTATCCAAAGAGCAATCATACATAGCAAACAAGGCTACAATTAGAACAGTACACCAACATCATAAAAATAAGATGAAAATTTTATAAAATGGATCTACACGTCGCTAAAATCACACAAACGCTTGAATCACAAAAATTGGATCTAAAACGAGAAAGTTATGATTTGAACAAGATTTTCTTTTATAAAATAATAGATTAAATATAAGCTCGAAATTAAAAGTTGAAAACATGATTAACAGGCTACTAATCTTGTAGAGCATCTAATTACGAATCTACCGCAACTTGAACGGATCAAATCGGAGTTAAAGCGAAGATTTTATAAGCAAAACCAAGTAGCGGCAAACTTGTAAATACTAAAATTCGGAATTTTGAAATAAAATAAATAAAACCTGCTTTTTAGAGCTGAGAGGGACGGCGGGTGGAACATTAAATAACTTGGGGGCTATTTTGCAAAACGTCATGCGAAGGGGTATGGATGGATTTGGATCGTTGGATTTAAAGTGAAGGGCTTAGATTAGATGGGCAGGGATGGAAAAAGGAGCAGCCGACCAGCTACAGTAGCGCCGGTGAGGTCGGCCATTGCCGACGCATCTTGATCCTCGCCGGGGAAAGCGTTTCGAGCATCGGTTTTGAATGAGACTTGGACCCGGATGAAAGAGGAGGGCAAGGAGAACTCACGAGAGGCTTAGTCGACTACCCGAAACGGACGGCGGCGACTGCTGCAGGTTGGAGCGGGCGACAACGGACCTTACGCAAATGTCGGCGACGATTAACGATCGAGCCGGAGCGAGAAAAGGAAAGACAAGGGACTCGGCGAGTTCGCGAGTTCAAGTCAAAAGCTCGTCCAGCCCGGCTTACGGCCGGGCCGTGACGCGCACGAAAAAGGCGTCTGGTCGGCGGCTTACTCAAGGCGTCGGCGGCTCTAGAACTTCGAGCGTGGGGTGCGGTTTCTTTGTGAGGTCCGGGCGTGGGGAGGTGCGGGTCACGCGATCGCTATTTATTTGGGGGCTGAGGAGAGGAACTCGGGCAGCTCGTCGCCAACCAGGACACCGTGAATGCTCACGACTTGGTGGAACGAGTCCCCGGCTGTGTCCGTGACGAAGCAAGAAAAAAGCGTAAGCGCGGGCCCAGCTGTCGTGAGACAAGGAAGAGAGCAGAGGAGAGGTGCTGCATGGCTGGGACTGGGCTTCAGCGTATACAGCAGAAAAAGAAAGAGAGCGGTGGGCCGGGACGACGGACAAGCAGCTAGGCTGCGCCGTCAAAGAGAGAAAAATAGAAGTTCCTTTTTCTTCATTTTTTTTTCTCCACTCATTTTCAAATATGATTCTTGAAATTCATTTGGATTTGAGTCAAAGCCACACAATCAAAAACATATGCAGCAGCATGTATGCATCAAACAAGTTGCTACACCCTATGATAAATTTTAATTTAGAGAAAAATTTTATTTCCCTATATTCTCATGTCCACAAAAAAATACAAAATTAAATCAATTTAGGTTTATTTTAAAATGAGCAAGTTTTAGGGTATTACAATGATCTATCAAGGTATATCTTTTGTTGATCACATTCATTTAGGTGCATATGAGTTGATTGAATTGGATAAATATGCATATTTTGCTTGCTATAAGATGATTGAATGGATTTCATGCTTAATAATCAAGTTTGGATTGATTTGGTTGGATATGTTCATAAGACTTAATTTAGTAAGAGATTTGAATGGATATATGTCTTGTGAGGGTGCTCAAACAAAGTTGATCTCAAATTTGATTCACATTTGTTGAAGAATAGCTCAATGTGTTAAATCTGTCCTAAGTTGAAAATCTGAGCTAGCTGTGATCAAGCCTAAGTTTGAAAGATCAAATCTATTTGGATTGGCTTGAAAATTTGTTTTCATGCTCTACACTTGTCATAGTTATCGCTGTTCAAATTTCATGAGAAATGGACAAGAAATGCTTTAGTTTTGGAGTGGATCTTGTTAACTGTAGTGCAACAGTTTTCAGCATATACCCTCTGAGAGAGATATGAAATCTGGTAGCAATCTAATAGTCCAATGAAGCTTAAATTTTTATGAGTGCTAGATGACTTATTGAAGCACATCTCCACTGTTTTTCATGGTCATTAGAGCTGTATATTAGAAGATATGATTTATTCTTTAAAGAGTACAGAATCTGCTAGAAAAGTGACAAACATTGGATTGATCAAGAGTCACTTTAATTGAAAGGCCCTCAAGTTGGAATCATGTTTACAAGTAGTTGAGGGACCTATGTTTGGTTTTAGATTGATCTAGAAGCATGACAAGCAATGGGTACAAGGCATTTGATTGAGAAGGTTGTATTTGGCACACATTGGTACTCAAATTGGAAGATCAAGACCAAGCACAAGATGAAGATGAAGTTTAAGTTCTAGTAATAATTGTAGATCATTTGATAGAAAGAAAAGGACTTAAACAAGTAAAAAGAAAAGGACTTAAAGAAGATTTTAAGGTTATTCATCATGACAAGTCCACGGATCAATCAATCAAAGGCAATTCAAGTGGGTATTAAGATTGTTCTTTGGAGAGAGGTCACTTCTTCCTTGAGTAGGGGGCTTGCTACCTTTTGTAGGTTAACCAAGCGTGACTTGGAAGGCTAACATGGAAGTGGTGATCTAAAGGACATTTGAGATGCTTCGTTGATGCAAATCAAAAGGGTTGATCAATAGAAGCAAGTAACACCCAAATAGAGAGCAATTCATGAGAAATTCAAAGTGGTATTCACAGTTGGTATATTAGTCTTTTATACAAATAAATATCAACCATAGTTGTCTCATGCAAGTAAAGAGTAAAAGAAAAAGCAAGCCAATCACAAGATGAAGAGTGCACTTGATCATTAGTGGTTCTAAATTCATATGGGTAAAGAATGGACTCTATCTTTGATGATTGGTCTTCACCAAGCTTTTAAATAGACTTCACATCGCCTTTGCGGAGCTTATTTAGAATATAATGACTATCCTCTACTCCAACAAAGCAAAGGTAAAATTGGTTGTCATATGTATTCATATTTGCTAAGGACTTGTTTAGTGCATATAGACATATCTAGTGAGCATTCATGAAAAATCAAATGATTTTAAGTTTGTATCATGCCACTATTGCTTCTATGTCTTGAATTGATCTAGTGGCTAAGTATAACTTGTTCATGAGTATGTGAACCTAGTATTTGATCTAGCTAAATGAGCAAGAGAGGATCTAATTCAACATTGACAAGATAACCATTGAAAAATATATGAAGAAGCTTGTCATTGGTTCAAAATGAATTAGATTACTTATGTAAATTTGCTAGTTTGAACTAAAAGAGAAAGAAGCTCATGGAAACAATTCAAGTTCAAGAAGTAGAAGACAACAATATAAATAGATATCAAGTTTAAAATTTACAAGTGGTATCTAGACTCATTTATTCTTATAAGTGGTATACACATGGTGTCACACTTCTACACGTGGTATCTTTCTACACATGTGCTATATCAAGTGGTTACAAGTGATGTCTAGATCAAGCATTTAAGTGATATCCTACACTTCAAGTGATCCTCAACTTTAAGCGATCAATATCAAGCAAAGCTACCCTCAAGAAATCAAAACAACAAGTGGATGACCCTGCAACAAAAGAGAGTTCCTACAAGTGGTGTCATCCCAAATTGGTCAAGAGATCATCTCAATATCGAGTGATATCATTCCAACATCAAGAGAAGGTGTCCATCAAAAATGCAAGATTCAAGTGTCAACCATCTATACTCTAAGTGCAATCCTTTGTCAAAGTGGAGCATACCCTTTATGGAAATTGATGACAAAGGGGGAGAAGTTTAGACAAAGATATGACAACAAGAAGTCAAAATATGCATGCAAGAGAAAGGGGGAGAGGTTAAACAATGACATTATAGAGAGATTTGGACAAAGATGCAAGTTGGACATGGATATGACCAAGTGGGAGCAAGAAAGAATGCAAGAGGATCAAAAATTTTGGACAAGAGAAGCACATAAGTAGGGGGAGCAAGCTCATGAATACATACTTGATGCATTTGATTATGCATCACATTTTCTTGCTTGCATTGCATTGTTTTACATTCCTACATGCTTGTGTGTAAGTGTTTGCTTGAACCAAGACTTGGATAATGTTCGATGTCATTTGATATTTAAAGCCTAGTCTTAGAATAGCAAGTGGTAACTAGAGCCTTGATTATAATGTTGATCTCATGTGGTATCTAGTTTCACTTGTTTCTAGTAAGGATTGATGCTAAGGATATTGAAAATATGGTATACACGCTACAAAGATTAATTCTCTATCTTGTATACCTTAGCATCACTTAGTATTGGTAACACTCCCATAAATTTCATATTCATGCATGTGTGCAAGCTTGAAACCAAACTATTTGAGCACACATGTAGGGGGAGTTAACACTACCAAGTTGATTTTATGGTGCTTATCCAAATCATAGACATAAAGCTTAAATGTTAGATAAGTGGCATAAAATCCTAAAATGCTTAAATTCTATATCTTTGTAGAGTTGTCATCAATTACCAAAAAGAGGGAGATTGAAAGGTCCTTGTTTGGTTTTGGTAATTGAGTGACAACCTAGGTGGACTAATTATGCCTATGTGAGATACGCAGAGAATTAGTCCACATATGATGAAGGAGCTTAATGCATGATACATGACATGGAGTCATGTGGCTAGAGGTGAAGATCGAGATAAGACTTGGCTTGATGGACCGGTCGTGAGGGTGAAGGGCAAGTTGGAGGCTTTGAAGCCGTTGGTACCGAGTGTCGGGAGGCTTGAGCAAAGACTTAGCACCGAAGGACCGAAGCGATGGTGAAGAGCAAGTGAGGTCAAGATCGATGGACCAAAGGCCATGTGATGATATAAAGTGGATCATATCATTCATGTGGAGCGGTCGGTGCATGTGTTGCATCGGCATTGGAGGAGATGGAATGGAAAGCGCAAGGCAAAGGTATAACCTAGGGCGTTTCCATTTCACCGGTCATAGGTGTGTAGAGAAGTTGATGACCGGATTTAGGATAGATGGTCGTACTATTAAGAGGGGCAAACTTGTTTGCATATCGGTCATCTAGTGCCACTTGAGCGATCTAACTTTGCATCGTGTTGCTAGGATCGAGTTGCGATGTGAGAAGGAGTGAAAACCCTTTGAAAAATGATTGTAAAAATGCTAACACACATGCACATGGTGATGTACACTTGGTGGTGTTGGCACATTTGCAAAGGGGATGGTGTTTGCCGGGTAGAGAGGGGTTTGGGATCCTCTCTCCCTCCCGCCGTGCTTGCTCGGCGGGATTCGGCGCTTTTATGGAAGTGAAGTGCTCATTTTCCATTGCGTCGGAGGCCAGAATTGGAGGCGAAATCATCGGGGTGTTTCTCGCCGAGAAACACTCGACCGGACGCTGGTCCAGGAAGGACCGGACGCGTCCGGTCAACTGTGCGCGTCCGGGGCGCTTTCGGTGGTGACCGGACGCCGTGGGACTGGACGCTCTGGTGCCGCGTCTGGTCGGCGAGCAGTGGCTTGGCGCTGGTGAGCTAAGATGGACCGGACGCTGGGGGAGTCCGGTCAGTGCTGATCGGACGCGTCCGGTCAGGATTTTGGCTCTCGGGTGCTCTTCGGTGTGTGACCGGACGCTGGGCGTCGCGCATCCGATCGGTGGACAGGACGCGTCCGGTCAAGGTGGCATGGCGTGCGCGCGAGTTAGCCATTGCGCGCCAACGGCTAGTTTGAAAAGCGAGGACACGTGGCGTCGCGGGAGCGACCGGACGCGTCCGGTCGTCACTTGGTGAGCGTCTGGTCAGCTCTGCTGACTGGTTTCGTGGCAACGGCTCTTTAGCCCTTGGGGCTATAAGTAGTTTCCTCGGCCGGCTTTGGCTAGTTGTTGAGCACATTGGGAACTTTGTGTCCTTGCTTGGTGGTGCTTGAGAGTCCTCTAACTCGCATATACTTGTAGTGATTACATCCTATTGCAAGTGAGTGATTCTAGTGCATTGCATTGAGAGATTGCAATGTGTGGCACTAGGTGATCGAGTTGCAAGCCGGTGGTGCTTATTACTCTTGGAGGTTGCCACCTCCTAGACGGCTTAGAGGCTTGTGGGCATCGTTGTAGCACACTCGAAGATTGAGTGGTGCTCCGATTGCTAGTCACGTGGAGTGACATTGTGAGGAGAATTGTGCTCACCCCGTGGGGATCGCGAAGAGCAACTCTAGTATTTGCATGTCATTGAGTTACCCTCACTTGGGTAGTTGCTTGCGGCACCCGTGGAGGGTTAGGCATTGGAAGCCTATTAGCTCGCGCAACACGAAGTGTGTGGTCGACACAACGGGGACTAGCTTGGTGGCAACCAAGTGAACCTCGGTGAAAAATCGACATGTCAACTTGTCTACTCTTCTCGTCGGTTTGCATTCACTAGCTTGTCATTTCTTGATTCATCCTTGTGCTAGTGAGTAGGATTGATCTTGAATAGCTAGTTTGCTTGTGTAGCTTCCTAGTTACCTTCTTAGCTTGTGTAGCTTAGAAGTAGCGATTGCGTGGCTAGTTGGCTTTTGTAGCCTTGCTAGTCACTTTGCTTAGTTTGTGTAGCTAAGCAAGTGAGCTCACTAGTTAGGCTTATGTAGCCGTGCTAGTGAGAACTACTAGTGTGCTTAGGCTTTGTGCGTTTTGCTCACTAGTATGTGTAGGTGCTCTCCGATTTGATTGAGTACTAGTTGCTCAGATTTGTGTGACCTTGTAACCTAGTATTAGATAGGCGAGCACTACCTAGCCTTGCACCTTAGTGGCTCAATTTAGAATTATTTTGTAAGGTGCTTGATCATAGATAGAGGGGTGAAGTCTTGATTAGACCGATAGTTTTAATTCGGCATTTTATTCGGTCATCCGCTGCGATTAGATTTAGAAAGGACTATTCACCCCCCTGTAGTCCGCCATCTCGACCCTTCAGTAACTTCTCATCATATTTGGACTTGCCATATCTTTATTTGAGTACGGTCCAAATAAGATGAGCATCACCAAGCAGTTCACCATCCCCAAATATGACAGCATCAAGAACATTTTCACTCAAAACACTAAATAAAATATTAGTAGCTTGAGCATTAAGTTGTAAGCATTTCACTTACTCTCTAGATAGATAGTCAAAATCATCATGAGGAGGTAAAATGCTCACATCTATAATCTGCTCGATTTGAGGACCCATGTCCTTAAAAACATCAAGCACAGCAGCAGACCAAGATGTATAATTTGAGCCATCAAAAAGTAAAAGTTCTAGAGATACCTCCTCACTTGTTGACATCGTCTCTCAAGGCGGTTAAGCCCGAAATTGAGAGTCTAGCTCTGATACCAATTGTAAGGACCTTGATGTCGCTAAGGAGGCCTAGAGGGGGTGAATAGGGCTGCAAAAATTTCAGCTCAAACAAAAATTAATATAAAGGGCGGTGCTGCCCCTTTTGTGGGCAGCGCTACCTCCCTGCTATTTTAAGTCCAATACAGCCCAAACTTGGGGATGACATACTATAGATATTCATGACAACCCTGCAAAATCTCAACTCGAAACTCGATCAGATTATAGGGTGGCACTGCCGCTCTACAGCACTACCTCACTTCGGGTGCAGCACTGCCACACCCTGTAGAGAGCTCAGTTGTAGACTAAACTTGGTGGAGATGTTCTAGGGGTGTCCAGGAGCAAGTCCACTAAGTACCTGCACTCACAAACACTCACAACCAAGTAGATCGAGTGGAATACAAATAATACAATTCAAAATACAAGAGGCAAGACACAAGATTTATCCCGTGGTTCGGCGTCGCCACCAAGGCTGGCCTACTCCACGTTGTTAAGGTATCCACACAAGGATTGGCTCACCACCAAGGCTTGTCTTGCCCTCGGTCTCAAGTCAAGAGAGTTAACTCTTGAGATGAGAGGTTTCCACTAAATCAAATGGGGTAATACAAACTATCCCGTGGCTTACCACAAGCACGGGAGCTCACCGGATGACGCCTAGCTGTCTAGGAGGCTTCACCTCCAAGAGTAATAGATACACAACGAAGATCGATGAAGTCCAGCAAGTGCTCAAGGTTAGGATTGTTCTAATCTCCTCTCAAACTCTTAATCACACAGCCCTAACACTTAATCACCAAAGAGAGGGTTAGGAGAGGCTTTGGAATGGGTTTGCAATGTCTGGAGCATCAGCAGCACGACCAGGAGGCGTGGGATGGGTATATATACTCACCCCACTCAAACTAGCCGTTTGGATTTGAAAACTAGTCGTTAGGTCCGTATAAGGGGGCGTCCTTTGTCGCCTACGGAAGTGCACCTTGCCGCCCTCCCAGAAACAACATAGGTTAGCTCACGGAAACAGCCACAACTTTTTACTCTGAACTCCGATTTCAGTGATTGGACATTTCGGAAAGCTTGTTTCGAGGGCTATCCAGCCCAGCAGAGAACATGCCCAAGATCAACAAGTGTAGGTGTAGTGCTAAGTGTTTTCTCTCATGTTAGTACTCGGGTTTGGTTAGTTTGAACACTTGAGACTTGTCTATGGTTCGTATTGCATCCCCCTTGATAGTACGGTATACTTATACTCAAGATCAAGAATAAATAACTAATTTCAACCACTTGAGTCTTCAATGTCTTTATATGCTATTTCTTCTCAATGTCACTTTATAAGGGGTTGCAATCATATTTGTCTCTTCTCTTTGAGCAAAACTACCTTGAGCATGTGACTTGAACCATTTCAACACATCTGAGTTCAACTTCATAGCTTCAAGTCACTTTCACTAATGATTTGATCCTCAATATAATATGACTCCTTATAGCTTGATTAGTTCCTCAACTCAATGCAAGTACTCTCTTCTTCACCTTAGCCATGGTACCTTGGTCCTCAAGCCATCGCTTGACCTTCACCTTCGCTGAGTCCCTCGAAGCCCTTTCCTTGCTATCTTCACCTTATCAAGGCATACTCAAGTCACACCATATTAAGTATGCATTGAAAACTATTTCTTCAATATTGTGATCCTTGCTTGAATATCTTCTAGGTAAGAATGATGAGATCAATCAAGCTTCAATTTGACTCACATAGAGACATATATGGATCAACATCAATATGGTCAAGCCAATTCACGATTCCTCAAATCCTCTTTATTTTGGCTTGACACTCCTGTCATTCACTTCATTATCAAACTTTTCTTATTCATGCTAAGCAAGCCATCACCGAGACCAATCTAAAGTTATCAACTCATGTCTCATTTGCCATAAACCAAATATGCTTGCTTTCACATGCAGCTATGATATCCCACAACATATAAGCTGTTTCATCAATTTCATTTGAGTTGTTGTATTTTGCTTGAACTATATTGTTTCCATGATCTTCCAATACAATAATACACAACTTTGACCTTCAATTCAATACTATATGGAATATCCTCAAGTTTGCCTTAGTTGATACGCATCTCAATATGTAATATTCATGCATATGTAACATGGCTAATTTCCTGCTCAGCACTTAGCAAACTTGTTAGATCTTTAATTGAGCTGTCATTCAATTCACCAAAACCCACTAAGGGCTAGATGCACTTACACATCTTGAACAGCATCCAAAAAATAGGCAATGCGTATCTTGTAGGTCAATCTGCACTCTTGTATTGTCTGACATTGATAATGAAGGGTGGTGAATCTGTGATAATTGACAAGGAAACAAGCTGCTACAACATAGCCTTCAAGTAATATGCATGCTACCCCATTATAAAATGGGTCGGCAAAGGTCATTCACATTCACTAGCTGAGCTATCATTTTCAATGATGGAATGGAGGATATTATCCATACTATACAAATGGGTTGCACTAGCAAGCCCAATACTCTGCTGAATGCCCTAAACTATTGAATCTACATGCGGCCATAAAAACTTCTAGCCTGTTGGTATTTCTTATGCACAATTAAAATATGAAGGATTCCGCAAGCGCTTACGAGAAAACCATTGTAGCATTTTTCTTTGGGAGTATTCTAGGTATCGTTATTTATATTTTACCACTGGGAAACAATGGTCAAAGACATTGATAGTTCACCATGATATATCCACTAACTAGACTAAAGTAAGGGTAAATGATAGATGATAGGAATTATGAATATATGACACACACAAGAGAATTCTATGATAAAAGAGCAGATAGCTAAAGTGAGAGGACAACGGGAGAGATCAAGATTCCTAAATACTTCTCTATTACTGGAGTTCTATAATAACTGATCCATGGTAGGTAAAGCAATCACACAATAACACTTTGGGACATCGAAACACTAGTTAGAGAAATGGGTGAGAAAGAACTAGGAAGCTCCGACTACGGTCCTACAAACACCAACCCTAACATGGTGGAATACATCATTTTGCCAGGGCTGGCTGTCACCACACAGGGCTACCACAACTATATGTTGGATTGGGTGCAATCTCGGGTAACCTATAATCTAGACTCCATGTCTACACTATCGATTACTACTCTAATCACATATAATAACTAGAGCACCTAATAAAGACGAAGATCCTATGCTAAAGTATAACAACTATACTAACCAATCAAATGTAATGCATAAAAGTAAATAGAGAAGATAAAATATATTAAAGCATAAGTCTTACAAGAATAAATACAAAAACATACCAAATCTTTAAAGACTTCTTCAGATCCTGAGCGTAGTTCCGCTCTCCCTAACTCTCAACTAGAACTAATCTACTATATTGAAAAGTCTAGCCCTAATTCTCTAGAGATGAGAGGTCATCCATTTGAGGGACGCCTCTACATCTCCATAATAATATGGTGCCCGGTCCCCGGGGGTCCAGGGTTGCTTATATGAGGGCGTCTAGCCTCCCTCCACCTTTAGCAAGCGATGTGGTACTAATCTCCCCACCATATCTCAAAAAAACGCCCATAGGCCTTTATGGGCCAAATTCTGATTTGAGCCCATTTAATCCCGCAGGTCCATATTCTAGAATCTTCCTTTATTTACAAAATTTATATCTTTTTATTCTAGACTCCAAATATAGCAAATGATATGTCCGTTTCGATCGTCGACGAGCCCGTCGCAATGGTGTAGTCCAATTCCTTATTTGAGATACTTTGAATTGATAGAAAATTACATACTCCTGTAACACAAGTGAGAACACCAAAACTCATGTAACTTGTTAGAATCAAAACCTACAACTATGCTTTGTAATTCATTTCATATCAACTTATGCCATAGTTGATGGTATAAAATAGGCATTAAGGACCGTCAACATAGCCATATGTATGCACTGGCCCCACTGGAACACAATAAGAGCACAATCATGTAGAAATAAAAGTGGCACCGAAAACATGTGCAACATGGGCATTCGTCCTCCATTACCCCCTACACGAAAGTTCAATTCCTTTAGTAAAGGATCTTCATGAGATGCATAATAAGAAGGTAGAAGAGGAATGTGATGCTGGCCCTCTAGATGCTATAAATCTTCTAGGAAATAATCCACCCAATCCGTCAATGGAATGGGTCATCGAACTCCATTTGTGCCTTTTCCATTATAATGCCAAATCAACTCAATGTAAGCAGCGAGAAGTTCTCGAGCCACCTTGTCGTTCACACTGTCCTTTGGAATGTATTCATCATACACACAACTAGATATAGACATGTCTATTGCTTCCTAAATAACCATTAGAGGGTAGCCCAATACACCTTTCAAAGTGTCTGCCTGGTCAAGGAGATTTCTCTTACGCTCTAAAAATTAGCATGTCTGAGCCCATTATAGAAACTTTAGGCTCAAGGACAGTGCAAAGGTGAGGATTAACATCATGCCACCACATCTTGGAGGGATGCTTCAGGAATTCTTGTGCAACTATAGAAACATTTGAGCATGGTGCCCTATCATCATCAGTAAGCAATCCATCAATTGTCGTCTCTAGAGTGATGAAGATCTTCCTCTCCAAGTTGGACCCATGCTCTTCATCATAACTAGCAGTGACCTGACGACGGCACGACATCATTAGTGCGAGGGACGGCATCACGAGATGTTGAGGTGGATTCACAATCGGCCTAGCTCCAATGAGTAGTTTTGGTCTCCTTAGTAATACACAAATTGACATCTTCCACATAGGTACTGTGACCGAAGAGTAAGATAAGTCTTTAGGGATTTGCTACGGTACAACCAAATAATAAGGCCTTTTAGATCCTATAAACTAATAACTAGTTGACTAACAATTAGTCCATAATAATTCAAATAGATGAACTAGTGGATGAACTAATGACTAATTCAAGATCCAACTAGTTAGTTCACTAGTCCACAAAACCTAACTATTTGAACTAGTTGCTAGTTTATTGGATCAAAATAGATGCTAACTATGAGTCATGTTGATCCAATTGACTTTTATCACATATTATCTCTCGGGAAGTAATAAAAGGCAGAGCAAATAGGTAAAATATCTTCCAAGTGGATCTAACTTCCATATTCTATGAGATCTAAATTACATGTATGATGTAAATTGTAATCAACATGATGGACTTAATCATTGCTATTTTTGTGATGCGATGTAAGATGCTAATAAGGTGTCATTTAATCATTTTTAGCATTTTCCACACACTATTTGTATGCTAATAAAATACTAAGTCAATTCTACACACAGAGTTAAACATATAGTCGTGTACCAGTTTTGTGATTACCAGTTTTATGATAACTAGTACCCACAATACCTAGCATATAGAAAAAATTATATGAAATATATGTGCTTCATTAAAATCATGCTTATTTTGATAAAAGCAGCTTCCACACGTAGCATATAATAAAAAAAAAGATTGAAACATCTTTGCTTAATCAGATAGGTGATATATGCATGTACAATATTCCATTCTTAATTGCACGACATGCTTGGAGGATTTTGTTGCTTTAATTGTTGGCTATGATTTTTGTTTTTACACAATTTAGTTATTTATAAATACTAGTAGAATGCCCTGCGCGTTGCTGCGGGTATGAAGTAGAAATATAAAGAGTTTATAATGGTCGAACCTATGAATTAATAGATTATTTGAACTGGGCATCACCCAAATCTCATCTACCCGAACCCCCACCCCTACTATATCGAGGATCATCCCCCTCCTAAAATTGTAGGAGTTTTCCTTCATAAAATTATGCATGTTTCAGAGAACCACATGTAATCCATGCAATTTTGCTAGATTTTGCTTACAAACAGGTTTTTGCTTAGAAACGGTTTAAATTTTTACAAAAAAGTTATTGAAATATATCCATGTGTGGTCTTGTTTTTAAGAGTTTATTGTGAGGAACACCATGCTGCAATTGGATTTTAATGATGTTACTTGGTTTGGGTTGCTAAGACTTTTTTCTATTTTAAAAGAAATAGGTAATGGGAAATAAATGAGGCTTAGTGGGCGAACTGATTTGATGACGTCATATGACACCACTTTTTAAGATTAGATTAATCAGAGGCGAGAGAATTCCTTAGTGGGGGTTAAAATTATAGGAGTTATAGATATGTCTATAAAAATCAAGGGCTATGATTTGTTAGAACTCTTATTACCTCCTAGCCCAAGCCCGCAATATTGCGCTATGGATCATATTCAGCATGCCACATGATGCATGTTAGATCATCTTTTTATTAGGGTCCTGGCTTCCCTGCAAAGCACAAAACAATTACGTACTAGTCAGCAAACCTATTACACAGCAGATGAAAAAAAAAATATATATTTGCTAAATGGAAAACACGGGTACGCACACAAACCTGCATCGATGGGTCTATGTTCCTGTATGACCCTGATTGGTGCCGGGGCTCTTTTTGACAACAGAAGTTTCATCTTGCCTACGTCTTGCTTGAGGCTGTTCACGATGGTCATGGCGGCGGCGAGAGCTCGTCGATAGTCATGGCGACTTGGCGGGTTGCCAAATGAATTCGATTCGATCGGCTCTCCATGGTCAGCAACTAAACCCAATCATAGCGCGGTTGTAGGGCCTAGTGGGAGTGATCCGCTGCCGGTTTCATGAACGCGGTGGCCGGGAGTGCGATGAGATCTTCCCAGTATTAATTGGCCTCGTCATTGGGGTTTCTGGGGAACGGCCAGATGCCATCTTGATTAACAAAACAACAAACAAAGGAAAACAGAGAAGCGATAGAAGATCTATGTGACATACGGAGAGTATATGAAAGTATGAAACAAACTAGCCTGACTTGAGAGATCGAACTTGCCTTCGACGACTCAAGAAGCTCTCGCGGTACTACTAAACTGTGCGTCAGAACTCACAAGGCCAAAGGTACGAGCGCGCACTGGCGGTGAACTCGTGACTCGTCGGTGCTGCCTGTTTTTATAGATGCAGTGCGGCAGAGCGATTTCGCTCGATACGAAGATTAATTGAGATCAAACAGGTTATCGCAGAAAGCTCGGGCTGTTGCTCAGGGTTGTTTTTTTTTTTTGATTAATTGCTCAGGGTTGTTGGCATTGCATTGCACCGGGAGTTTAGGAGATGGCCGCGCGTCTCGCGCCAACCAACAACCCGGGCTTATCCAACCATGTTCACCGTGGCAAAGCGGGCAGCCCAGTGAGATGTCGAGCACTACCAGACAAATTTAGTTACCTCCTGGTCCTACTTTACTTCCAGGCCTTGAAACAAGCAAATCGAACCTCGCAGCCCATGAACTACTCGGCGCGCAATATCTGCTGATTCGGCCGGCGGCCCAGCTGAGCTGACAACCTTGGCGACGCGAAAATCTTGGCAACCCACGGAGCAAAGCCCGCGTGGCGCGGAGAAGAAAAATATAGAGCAGACGACAGCCTCAGGTCAGCAGTTCCACCCACGGCCCACGCCGTCTCGATCTCGATCGTTTCCCCGCCGAACAGCGGCGGCGCAGGAGCCGTCGGTCGTCGGCAGATCGCAAATACTTTTCTTGGCTCACGGTCGCACGCGCGTGACAAGTCAGCATTGTTTAGATTACCTCCCAACTTCCAAATTTTTTTACTCTCTCTCCATCATATCAATTTGTACCCGTATGTAAAGAGTATTAAATATAAGTAAAAAAAATTAACTAATTACACAGTTTAGTTGTACATCACGAGACGAATCTTTTTAGCGTAGTTGGTCCACGATTGGACAATATTTGCCACATACAAACGAAATGCTACAGGACTTTTCAATCTCTCTCAATCACATCAATTTCTACCCTATATATGGAGCATTAAATGTTAGTAAAAAAAATAACTAATTGCATGGTTTGGTTGTAAATCACGAGACGAATCTTTTGAGCCTAGTTAGGCCACGATTGGATAATATTTACTAAATACAAATGAACTACTACAGGACTTTTCAATCTCTCTCTTCCCCCATCTAAACAAGGCCGTGTGGTTGGTCATCATCTTTTTGCCTGACAGACATGCATGTTCTCTGTGGATTCGCTAAAACTTTGGAATACTCCTGAACAAAAGCGATGTTAAGATACTCCCTCCGTCCCACTGACTCTGTCGCTCGGGAAGCGAGAATGTGAGGAGGCACATTTTTCAAACGTCAAAGGCAATGGGACAGAGGAAGTACCCAACAGGGAGCCACAGCCACTCAGCATCTAGCCAGATGACGAACTTATGTAGGTGACAGGGTAGATGGAGAGGACCGTGTCTAGTGTTCCCTACTTGGCCTTGCTACAGTGTTGTCTTTGCATCTAGCCATTGAGGACCCATGCACCATGGGAGGAACCAGATTTGGCCCGAGCATCCTAGCTCTTTTTTTTTGCGAATTGGACTTCTTCATTCATTCATCCACTTTGTGCTGAGTTACATTCTTCAGTCACAAGATGACGGATACAAAGTTGGAGCTACTTGCCACTCATCCAACCTGTTCTCATCTGTGACCTGCTTTGCTAATAGATATGCTATACGATTACAAGAACGAGGTGCATAAGTAAAACAAAATTCTACAAACCCCGAGCTCAGTTCCTCCATCTCACTGACGACAGGTGCAATATGTGATCTCTGGAAATCGCCTGACCGCCATAGTTTTGTTAGCACCTCACAATCAGTTTCAAGATGCAACTTTATCACCCCTTGCATTTGTGCATGTATCATGCCATCCCTACATGCTTGAGCCTCCATCAATAGGACATCCATTGCCTCAGCCCTCAGGGTACCACTGAGCTCGTCCAGCTCTAAAGCTCCCATCTCCTCTTCGAAGAACAGCAGCTGTCGCGCCCTGTCCTTTGAGTGCATCGAAGGCAGCATCCACATTGCATTTGATCCACCCTTCTAATGGAGGGCTCCACTTTTGCAAAGTCCTGGATAGTTTGACTGGCTTCTTCTCCTGTTCTAGTTTCCACAGATCATAAGCCAAATCACATGCCCATTGGACAGCAGTCTTGACCGGAATTAGTGCTTCACCATGCCGCCGGTTGTTCCTCTGTGTCCAGAGGGAATACATGCCAATGATCAACAACCCTCTGTCTCTGTCCGAGCCGAATTCCTGAAGCAGCAGGTCAGACGCCCACTGGCTAGAGCACAGATCCAGCACTTTTACACCCATGAGCTGCTTGACAGTACGCCAAAATTCCATTGCAATTGAGCATTCAAGCAACACATGTCTGATTGTTTCCCTGTCAACACCACAAACCTCGTAGAAAGCTGTTGGCTCAATATGACGATGATGCAACACAGCTTTTGCTGGGAGAAACTCATGGAAAACTCGCCACCAGAATACCTTTACTTTCGGTGGTACATTAAGATTCCAAATTTTCTTCCACACCACATCCCCTGAGCTTTGTGGTGTCACTGTATTCCTTGGAAGGTGCTCTGAAAACAAAATCCTGTATGCTGACCTGACCGTGAACTCCCCATGTCGTTCAGGCTCCCAAGCCCACCAATCAGGAACACTTGTTCTTACAGGAATTCGTAGAATAGCATTTGCATCCACGGGTATGAATATTCCCCTAATCAGTTCCTCATTCCAACTTCCTGATGCTGTCATTAAGTCAGCAACCATTTGGACATCTTGGCACTCCATCGGGGTTGGACATCTTGGCACTCCATCGGGGTGAGTGTGGGTATTTTTCACTGCACTCCATTAAATAAGTTTTAAGTAGGATTATCCGCAAGCGCATAGATACATACCAGTGTCACATTTTACCCGGAGGTTTTAAATATCGTATCCACAAGGAACAGTTGTGATAATGACAATGTCTATAGACTTAACCCTACAATTAGGCTAGATAATATCAAGAAAAAGGAAATAGCTATTGTACTCTAGTTCCAATAACCTAGGTAAACTTTGTATAATATCGTCTTATCGGACAAGTGACCTGAATAGGAGAAGAAACAGAGTAATCTACCTACCGGACACCTATAAGCCTATCAGTCCTATCAACGGGAAGTGGACTACGGAGGATTCAACGTAGCTATAAAGTCACCTACGCGAGCTACCACTATCCGGCCGATCGGGGGACATTCACAAGTAAATCTAGCCTAGGCACCACGCCTACACTATTTAAATACAACTTTAACCTACAGGGTCCTATAGATCAAAGTTCTCAATATGAGATGTGAACCAAAGAACGAATAAGAACAAATTGCTTACTTGAATCGGAATTGTAAATACAAAAGTACCTCGTAAGCAGCTCGGGCGAGGAAGTGAATCCGTAAGAATACAGCCTGACGAAGAAGCGCCGACAGCCGGAGCTCCTCCGGAATCTCTACTCCTCTACTCAATCTCTCTAATCTCTAAACAAAACTAGATCTAGAAGAACTAGTCTCTTCTAATTGCTACATCTAGATGAACTAGAACTAGATGAACTAGACTAGATCAACTAGAGGGACCCTAACCCTAATTATGTAGAGAATATGAAGCACCAGGGTGTAGAATGCCTCTTGGAGGGAGCCTTGGGCGTCATTATATAGGCCGAGGTGGAGTAGGGGGCAAGGAACCGCCACGTCAGCGATCCGCGTCTTCATCTCATGTGCACCGTCGGATCAAACCGACCTAAAATCAACGTAGGGATGCTTTGATTGGCTTCCAAGGAACCGTGGGAGGAAGACTCCGAAGGCGGCGGGGACGTTGACCTAGGGCGCCGACCCGGCCCTGTGGTGGGGGGCCCACCCCCCCCAGGCTCCCCTGCGGCCCCACTTGCCGGGTGTCTTCTAGATCCTTCCCGAGTCCGATGATGATGTTGTTCCGTTGTGGATCAATTTCGTGATAATTGAGCTCTATAATCCCCCTTTTTATGCTTTTCTGAAAATCACCCTGGAAAATACAGAATATACAAAAACTCGTGGAATTTGTCAGATAAAGCCCTAGACTAGTGTGTTTTCTTGTTTTCCTTCAGGTAAAAAGCCCTAGTAAAAGTTGACGCTAAGGAGTGTCAACAATACCCCTAAGCTTACCTTTTGCCGGTCCCTTGGCAAACAATCTAGATCTAGTTATTAATAAACTTGGATCGGGAGTTCTTTGCAATACTTTTATTTCTTTTAAGCTCACATGCTTTTAAACATAAATTTTCCTCTGGTTTAGACAAAACTGCTCTAACTTTCAAACTTACCCATTTTACTTTTAACTATGGAGCTTTACAGCTCTTGCATAAGTCTTGAGCAATCGAAAGATAGAACAATCAAGTCAAGCACTATGTCTCAAATTCTTCACAAGTACTAATATTCCGAGTTTTGTAAGTTTTCACAATAAAACTTCGAGCATAATTGTATGACACCCTCAAGTCTCTTATTATATGTGGTATTTATGGATCTCACTGAGGCATTAATAAGGTCATGCCTTCCTATAACTAAGGATATATATAGTGGAGCTCATAGGAGTGGCAATAGCAAGGATGAACATACTTACAATTCATATATTGTAAAGTCAATCAATGGATCCATAGAGAATCGAGGCATACAATCAAATCAAGATGTATGTGCGTATGGAATATGGTGGATAGGTGCATATATAGTATTTAGTGGCTAATCCTAATTCTACTTTTGCTCTTTGAAAATAACTCCCTCCTTAGAACTTTGTTCGCGGGAAAACATGAGCTATCTTTATTCTGTCTTTCTTTTTTTTCAATCTGGGAGGCGGACATCTATGTACCCATTTGTTTTAATCTTTGGGACACTTGTCCATCTTTTACTCCTATTTTTTTTTTTCCTCTTTCTCTTTTTTTTTTTCTTTTTTTAATACTTTTGCATAGCCACATGCATCCTTTGAATATAAATAATTGGAGAGATAATGATAAGAACTTAGAGCAATTAAATGGGGGCTGTCCTATAGGGTATATTTTTGGGTGTTTTACTCCTAGTGTAGGAGGAAAATATTTTTAAGGTGAATCTAGATAAAAGTGGAAATGACTGCGCTTACATCCTAGAGTAGGAGTAATGCATATGTGGGTGGAGTGCGTAAGTGATCTTGATTTTAAAAGCATGACAAGACTCTCATAAGGTATACTCCAAAGGTTGACTAAACTCAATGTAAAGCAAGCAGCATGAATATATAAAGATTTTCCTAACTCTAAATGTATCATATATGGCTTTGGTAGGAATGTAAACTTTATCATACAAGAGCTCATCATGTAAGATTTTAGATTTTCAAAATAAATCTCTAGAACTTAGTAATGCTAGGAATAAGATAAATAGCAACTTAGACCTTCATGTATCATATCAATCAATTACCTAGACTTTAGCTCAAGCATATGCCTCCACAAATTTTAGGTTCAGAGTAAATTCTTATATCAAAGTAGTCATGTCCAAAACTTAGGAGAATCTATGGTTAAAAACTAGGCACTTGAAAGGAATTATAGTAGAGCAACTATTCATCATTTCCACTTTAAAAGATTAGAGAGAGAGAGTTCTTCAAACGTACTTTAATTATTAAATCTAACACATACTATAGCTTACTAAAATAAAACTAATAGTAAAGACATACCATATTCACGATGATAACGGGGGTGCGTCTCCCCCAAGCTAATCCCTTCGATCGCGTCGAGCCTTCATGTGCCCGAATATTTTTGTGTGTTTTTCTTAATTAAGGGTGAACCTTCATGTGCTCACATATTTTTAGCATTTTTAAATTTTCTTATGATACTATTGTGAACCTTCATGTGCTCACATATTTTTGGTATTTTATAACTATATAAAGTAGACTCGATAATCGCCTAGGTATAGTTACACGATAATTAGGGGATGCTCCTCCCCCAAGCTAGATATTTGCCATCTTGGTGTTGATGAACTTTAGAGTGAGCTAACCGGCCAGCGGTTACAGTGGGTGCCAGCGATAGACTCTCTCCTTGTCATAATGTTGTTCTGCATAAGTATACTCCAACAAGAAAACCAAAACTCGAGGCTTGAATTTAATAATGGGTTAGCGGTCAGCCAATAAGTGATTGATTATTCTTTGAGTTAATTTGAATTGACAGGTTCTAGCAGGATTCTCTCTTTTTAGGATTTTCTAGATTAATTATGCAGAAATTAAATATATGAGTATGATATATATGATTATATTTTTATGCCTCCACAGAGAATATTTATTCTTATGGGGCTTAGGCTTTTTTTCATAATGCGAGAGAGTAAATACAGATGCTCTTATCATTTATTTTATTTTTTTATGCCACCACAAGTGAATATTTCCTACTGGGGTTACCATAAGTTTATTCACATGGGGCTTTCAATATTTTATGATGCAGTAAATGAAGCGATAAAGATTTTGATTTTATTTTATTTTTAATATTTATGAAGATAAAAATATTAAAGTAAAATTATTAATGTAGAGAAGAATACTAATTAATTAGATAACTACCATATTACCTTATGGCAAAGGGTACGGCATTTTAAGTTTACCGACAGAACTTCTTCTTCCACTCTTGTGTATCTCTCCATCCTTGAGAGATGGAGGTCTTGTTAGTTGCATACCTCTAGTGATGATGATGTCACCTTTGTTCTTTGATTTGGCCAACAGGTTGAAGTAGAGCTTTAATTATAGCTGGCAGCATCTTGCTCAGTGTGCATGTTCACAGAAGTCTCACTTGTAGAATTAATAAATTTCGCTTGATGTGTTGTCCTGTGTGCAAAACCAAGGCAGAGATCAAGTGCATGGGCTCTACTGGTGAAAAAACACCAACAGAACTAAATCTATTTCTTTATTTATTTTTCTCTATCCTTAGGCACATTGAACAAGATAAAGTTGGTGTTACATGAATTGTTTATTTATGCCATGAGTGGTAGGATCAAAAGATTAAGTATTTAATGTTGCATTTAAGTTCACATGACAGAAAGGAATGACTTGCTTAACCAATAGAAGGATTGTCTATATATAAATTTTCATATGAGTATGACTATCATCTTTCCAAAATTGAATATAATGTTTTTAGCTTGCTTGATTAAGACTGAGATTAAGAGAACAAGTGTCATGAACAATCTTAAAAGATAAATCATGTTGAGTTAATCAGGTTGATCAATTTAAGTTGTAACTCTAACATGTTTATGTTTTAATTTATGTGCACAGCTAGATCAAAAGAAGAGCAGTGACCACTTACCTTAAAATATTACTTTCATTATTAGAGCGTGATAGCACTAAGTGATGAAGGGTAAATGACTGGTGGTCCTTCCTCTTGAATCTTGAGTTGCTCATAGACATCTTGTCTCCTCTGTTATATTTATTATTTTGCCATCTTTTGCTTCTTTGATCTTTTGACTCTTTTCACTCCAATTATTATTATGCCTATAATAGATTAGTGGACAACACATACCGAAGGAGTATATAAATTTTAAACATAGATTGCTTGTCCAGTATTTTATTTTGTTCTGTCTATGCTAATGAAAAGATAATATTAATATTGTTTTAGTATAGATCATGTTTTATACAGACATGGCTTGAGGCAAAGTAACTTATAGTAGAAGATAAAGTGAATGAATCATTAATGCTTATAGTTCTTTCATTAATGATGAATGAGCGATGTCTTCTTCTATAAAGTTATTAAAGTTCAGCATGTACCCTGTCTCATCTCTAATTTGAATTCATCCCATGACTTACTCAAATTAATTTTGAAAATTTTCCTACAGGGGCTAGTCTACAAAATATCCAATGTCTACTACAATATATTATTAGTTCAAAAATCAACCTAGACACCACGTCTAATTTGACTTAGGAAGGCATTCTAACCTAAGCACCACGCTTAATTCAAAAAGCCTTTGAAAGTAAAATCAATACACCTCTTAGTTCAAGAATCAAACTAAACACCTTGTCTAATTATGACTCAAGAAAACAGTTTAAACTAAGCACCATGCCTAATTCAAAAGGTGTATGAAATTTCTCCAAACCTTAAGTATACTATACCAAACAAAGGTACCATGAAAGTTTATCGAGTGTTATTCAAACAGAGATGAAAGAGTATGATTAATAAATTGAATAAAGGTGGAGACAACCAATATTAACAATATAGAATTTTCTAAATAAGTCATTTCCCCAAGCTTGAATTTTACAAAGTAAATATAAGCTTAAGTGGATGTAATTTAAAGTTGCATAATGATTGGTTGGTCATGCGACTGACTTTGCCATTATTTATTTTCTTACTTCAAACCTGAAATGGTTAGTGATAAAAATATCTAAAGGAATATTTTGATAATTATATTTCTATGCTAAAGGTGCAAACTTAATTCATTCATTCATTTTTTTAGAGTGGTTATTTTTAGGACACAAAGTTGTTCATAGGAAACCTTCGACTATTATACTTCAAGTTGATGAGGTGGTTTCCTCTAGAACATTAGCCTTTGTGCACCTATATCAAGATTACAACGAGATCTATAATATTTATGATAAATATATGCATCTACAACCATCCTCTTAATGATTTTATGAATAGGTAGAATAAGGGAGTTGAAGATCTCGTGTGTGGTAATATTTGAGAGACAAAAAATTCAGGAGATTTCTCATATGAGCATGGATTTGATAAAGTGTTAATGAGCTCATCGACGTAATCTCCTTTCTAAACTCCAAGAGTGTCTCTTCATGGTTGTCTATAGGCAACAAGTTTACCTCTATTATTTCATGCCTATGACATTCATTGGATGTTGTATCTTCTAGGATTTTTCATGAATTGATGCCTATAGGATTGGTCTCGTTTAAAGTTTTCTTGAACTTGGGTGAGTTCTATTTATTAAAGAAATTGATTTAAGCTCACCATTTGAATCTAGACCAAGTTCGGATGCTAACACTAAGGCTTCGTCCTCCTCCATCCATTCTTTGACAATGGCAAATGAGTTTTTCATATGTTCTATGCATTCATGCCATTGTCGACATTGCTCTTCTTGATCATTTACGTAGTCTTCATGACTCCTATACTTTTAGGTATTCTAGTGAGTTTTTAGGGTCGTTACGAGACTTAGGGGCGAGAGTATAAAAAGGATTATCAGGGTCAAGAATGGGTTTAAAGCTGGGTTCAGATATGTTATCTAATGTGGGTATAGAAGGGGAGAAGATATGATTAATTCTTGATTGGCTTAGCTCTCCTTCTATGGTGTCACTAGACATGCCATCCATGTATTCTTCTTGATGTCTTTTAGGAGGAAAAGGAAGTTGATGACACTTTTTCCAAGATGCTCTTCTAAGAAGGTCTGATTCATATCGATGTACGAGCATCTTCGCTAATTGGAAGTCTAAATCATCATTGTGAGGTTTTGATGGTTTAGGATTGATAGCTAAATCTTGGAATTGGGGTGATTGTGTTTCAGCTACCAAAACTTCCTCTTCTTGTTCGGGAGATGATTCCTTCTCTTCTTCAGAGAGCTCAGAATAGGCTTGAACAACCTTTTCTAGTATCGGTCTGGCTTCAGTTATAGGAAAGTGAAGAAAAGCTCCTCCAGAGGCTAAATCAAGGGAGTCCTTAGATTCCTTGGTAAGACCCAAATAAAAATATTGAAGAAGCATGGGGTCTGGAAAACCAAGGTCAGGGCCAAATGTGATAAGTTCATTAAAACGCTCCCATGATTTACTAAGAGATTCTTGTTCTAGTTGCCTAAAAGTTAGAACCTCTTTTCGAAGGCTAGCTACCTAGAGATGGGGAAGAAGTGTAAAAGTAATTCAGAGTATAACATTTTCCAATCACCTTGCATACTCCCCTACGGCTCGATTATATCAAAGTTTAGCTTTTCCTGTCAAGGAAAACGGAAAAAACTTCCATTTAATAGTCTTATTAGACATGCCACAATGCGCAGGCATGCAGACATCCTTTCGAATTCTCGTAAGTGTAAGTATGGGTTTTCATTGCCTTCTCCCGAGAAGGGTTTATCCCGAATCAATTTGATTAGGCATGGGCGCAGCTCATAGCCAGGTGTTATGATAGGTTCATCAGATTTTGGTGGCCCGAAGCTTTCACGCATGCCGTAAAAACAGATAGGAATAGAATTAAAAGCATCCATAAGGATGAACACAAAAATAATGAAGAGAATGGGATAAAATAGGAAAGATAAAAAGTATAATACAAGATTAAGCTAGACTAAGTCAAAATCAACAAACCGTTCCGGCAACGGCGCCAAAAAATGCTTGTTGGTATTTTTTAACTGCACTCCATTAAATAAGTTTTAAGTAGGATTATCCGCAAGCGCACAGATATCATACCGGTGTCACATTTTACCAGGAGGTTTTAAATATCGTATCCACAGGGAGCAGGTTGTGATAATGACAATGTCTATAGACTTAACCCTACAATTAGGCTAGATAATATCAAGAAAAAGGAAATAGCTATTGTACTCTAGTTCCAATAACGGTAAACTTTTGTATAATATCGTCTTATCGGACAAGTGACCTGAATAGGAGAAGAAACAGAGTAATCTACCTACCGGACACCTATAAGCCTATCGGTCCTATCAGCGGGAAGTGGACTACTGGAGGATTCAACGTAGATATAAAGTCACCTACGCGAGTTACCACTATCCATTTGATCGGGGGACATTCAAAAGTAAATCTAGCCTAGGCACCACGCCTACACTCTGAAATACAACTTTAACCTCTGTGGTCCTATAGATCAAAGTTCTCAATATGAGATGTGAACCAAAGAACGAATAAGAACAAATTGCTTACTTGAATCGAATGGTAAATACAAAAGTACCTCAGAACGCAGCTCGGGGCGAGGAAGCTGAATCGAAAGAAGAATGACCACGAAGAAGCGCCGACAAGCTCGGGAGCTCCTCCAGAATCTCTACTCCTCTACTCAATCTCTCTAATCTCTAAACAAAACTAGATCTAGAAGAACTAGTCTATCCTAATTGCTACATCTAGATGAACTAGAACTAGATGAACTAGACTAGATCAACTAGAGGGACCCTAACCCTAATTATGTAGAGAATATGAAGCACCGGGGTGTAGAATGCCTCTTGGAGGGAGCTTTGGGCGTCATTATATAGGCCGAGGTGGAGTAGGGGGGCAAGGAACCGCCACGTCGGCGATCCAGCGTCTTCATCTCATGTGCACCGTCGGATCAAACCGACCTAAAATCAACGTAGGGATGCTTTGATTGGCTTTCAAGGAACCGTGGGAGGAAGACTCCGGCGGCCGGGCGTTGACCTAGGGCGCCGACCGGCCAGAGGTGGGGGCGGCCGGCCCCACACAGGCTCCCTGCGGGCCCGGCCGCCAGTGTCTTCTAGACCCTTCACGAGTCCGATGATGATGTTGTTCCGTTGTGGATCAATTTCGTGATAATTGAGCTCTATAATCCCCTTT